>ML793373.1:337985-350852 GCA_009831015.1 Picea engelmannii | reverse complement strand
TCTCAACTCATGCACCCCATGAACATGGGTTTGAATATAGGTAGTTTTCATCCTTGATAACTTAAAATGTCTTCCATTGCTTCTAACCCATGTAGATTAATAAAATATTAGCTGAGAACATGGGTTTGAATATAGGTAGTAAGGATTTTTTTCACATACATTAAAGGGTTACATATATTAATTTTTTTTTACTAATTGGCAGTTTTAAGAATTTTCCTTAATAATTAGATAAAGGCTAAGTCTTCTACTGACCAATCACCAATTACCGTACTAGGTGTAAGCTCGCATATTTTAAATTATAACATAACTTCTACGAAACAATCTCTCTAAATTAATATGAGCATTTGTTTAGATACATAAATCTTGATCTATTTAATTATGAAACCTCACAAATGATATTTAATTATGAAAGCCCACAAATGAATTAAGCATTGAGATATTGAGATACAAATCACAAAAGAGACTCATTGATCTATATTTTATGAGCAGAACGAAATGACTACAGATTATTACCAGATGCTTAACATAGAATAACAGAGATACAGTAAAACTGGTTTTCTATTCAATAATGAAATAAGTTGAAACTGTAAAATGCAGCGGAAAACAAGCTTTCTGGAATGGTGGCGGCTTATCTCTGAGAAGAGATGTGTCGGCTATCCCCATTCGCAAGAAGATAATTACCATGAGGCTCTCAAGGCCTTTTTACAATAAACAGGTGTTTCAAAAACCCTGAACATCTAGAAACATAACCCTAGGAGATGAAGTGCCAAAAGTCATGTGGGCCCCGTTTGGGTAAGTCAGTACATCAACTTCCCGGGATCGTAACTTTTGCATACGATATTTGTTTTAGGCGTATGATATCCCATTGGAAATACCTATTCGAGGACTACAACAGTTGCACAAAATTTCTTGATGAAAATTTTCAACCGCAATATACCCCAAAAAATGTCGTTTAGGGCCTCAAAATGGCTCCGAAAGTTCAGGACCCAAAAAACTGCTAAAAATAGTAAATTATCAAAATTGCTAGAAAGTTGTTTTGAGCCAGCTGCAAAGGTGAGTGGCCAACGATATCCACCTGGATCAATCCTCCCTCCTTAGGAAGAAATGGTCCCCATTTCATTGAGTTCCCCCATCAGATGAGGAAATTTCTGTTGAATTTGGCCCCAGGTGAGCCACTTGCCTTGGTGCAGGAGATGCCTTGCTTTGACAACTCGATAAAGCTAGATCCTTTGTTATCGAGTGCCCTTGATCTATGTGTCCACAATCTGATCACTGGATGCCTTTTTTATGTAGTCGGGGATGAGCTCTATTGGTGTCAACTATTCTGTGACGTTTGAGGTGTCCAATAATGGTGGGAAATAAGGCCGAAGGAGGTCGACGTTGAACACTGGGTGCAGGCCAAGGAAAGGAGGAATGTTGAGCTAAAAATAATTATCCCCCATAGCCTTGGTGATGATGTACGACCCATAATGGAGTGGGTGAAGATTTCGATGGGGTCCTATAAGGCATTCTTTCTGCAAGTGCAACCAAACTTTGTCGCCCACTTGAAAATTATGTGGAACCCGATGTTGATCATGGAGCTTCTTGTACTTGTCATTGGACTTCTGTAGGATATCCTGAACCTATTGGTAGATGTGCTGGATCCTCTCAATGAATCGGGTGGCTTTGTCAGCCTTAGTTGGATTAGGAGAGGAGTCGGTCGAGGTGACCGGAAGGGGAAGTGCAACATCTATGGGACCCAATGGTTGGAATTCCAACCCCACCTGAAAGGGTTTGTGTCCGGTTGAGCTATGTAGGGCTCGGTTGTAGCTATGTTGGACATAGGGAAGAATCTCATCCCATGTGTGAGGGTGCTTGGAATTATACATGCGCAGGATATGCACGATCATTCGATTTACGACCTCAGTTTGGCCATCTGTCTGGGGGTGGAAGTCAGTGGATTTGGTGAGCTTGGTGTCCATCTGTGACCAGAGGCTCGACCAAAATATGCTGAGAAATCAACTTCCCGGTCTGATACAATGGTTTTTGGGATTCCAAAATGTACCCAGACTCATTCAAAGAAGAGCTTGGTAGTGGCTTCTGCTGTGTTGCACTTCTTGCATGCAACCATAATCACCATCTTAGAAAAGCGATCAAAAACCACAAAAACACAGTCATTTCCCCACTTGGTGGACGGGAGGCCTGACATGTAGTCCATTGAGATGGATTCCCATGGCCTGTCAGGAGTCAGAAGAGGGGTGTACAGGCCTATTTCTTAGTGGTTGGTTTGGCAATAGCGTAGGCAATGAAAGACCTGATATACTTGCTGACCTCTTGTTGAAGTTTTGGCCTGTAGAAATGTTTTTATAGCATCACCACTGTCTTTTTGACACCGAAGTGTCCTGCCACCCAATTGTAGTGGGCTTCCCATATCAACTTCAGTCGCTCGCTTGATAGAACACAAATATGGCCCAGTCAACACAACAACCCATCCTGAAGATGGAAATTATTGACCACTTCCTTTGCACCCAACATTTGGTAGGTGGTGGCGAAGTCCGAGTCTGTCTCATAGAGTTGGGGCCATCCAGAGGTCTCACGACCGTAAGAGTCTAGCACTGTGGTGAGTGTCGCAACTGGTGGTCTGCTGAGGCAATCAACGACACAATTGGTGCTTCCTGTTTTATACTTGATGTTGAGGTGGAATTGCTGCAAGTATGTGGACCACTTTTGATGGCAGTCATTCTACAATTTTTCTTGTGTCTACATGAATTGCAGTGGCTTATGATCAGTGTGGATGACTGTATCCCTCCCAAGAATGTAATGTCTCCACTGGCGGCAGGCTTGCACAATGGAGTACATTTCTTTGTCGTAAGTAGGGTACTTACGGATAACATCTGATAGTGTCTCGCTATGATAGGCCACAGGGTGGCCGTGCTGTGTGAGAACAACACCCACAACATAGTCTAAAGCATTAGTCTCAATCTCAAAGGGCTGTTGCAGGTCTGGTAGTGAAAGTACTGGGGCTGAGCACAAGCGCTGCTTCAAATCATCGAACACTTGCTGTTGGGATTGGTCCCATGCAAATTTCACCTTACCACCACCCCTGGTTATTTGGCTGAGGGCCCATGCAATATGGGATAATCCCAACACAAACCTGTGGTAGAAATTGGCAAGGCCCGAGAAGCTTTGAAGCTCAATGAGTGTGGTTGGGGCTAGCGAGTCACGGATGACTTGGATCTTGGATGGATCCACATGTACGCCATGTTTATCAATGATGTAGCCTAGGTAATGGACCCCGTCCATGCCGAAGGAGAATTTTTTCAAGTTGGCGTATAGCTTGTGCTGCCGCAAGGTGTGCAGAACCTGTTGAATATGATGCAAGTGTTCGGTCCAAGTCTTGTTGTAAATGAGAATGTCATCCAGATACACCACTACAAAAGTATTGGTGAATGGTCACATGATATCTTCCATCAACCTCATGAAAGTGGCTGGAGCATTTGTCAGACCAAAGGGCATGACCAACCATTCAAAAAGGCCTTCCTTTGACTTGAAGGCAGTCTTCCATATATCTGTCTGTTCTATCGAGACCTGGTGGTAGCCAAAATTCAGATCAATCTTACTGAAGTATTTGGCCCCCATGAGTTGATCAAGGAGGTCGTCGATTAGGGGAATCGGGTATCAGTTTTTGACTATGATTTTATTCAGAGCCCGGTAATCAATGCAAAGTTGCCAGGTTCCATCTTTCTTCTGTACCAACATGATTGGGCTCCTGCAAGGTGATGATTTGGGACGGATGTGCCCCTTGTGGAGAAATTCTTGGATCTGTCACTTGATCTCCTCATTCTCTAACAGAGAGTGGCGATAGACTGGCCCATTGGGAAGCAGTGAGTCGGGGGTCAGATCGATGGGGTGCTTGACCAGGCAGTTCAGAGGTACCCCGGTAGGTGAGGAGAAGATATATGAGTATTCTTCCATGACTTTATCTACTTGCTTCAACTATTTGGAGAGGTCAGTCACAGAGACCCTAGATGTGGCTGTGATTTTTCTCTCATTCTTAGAGCGAATCACGAAGACAAACTTCCCTATCTGAGAGATGACATTCCTACATTAGTTAGCAGAGATCAAGGAAATAGCACTAGGTGGGACAACCTTGGGTATCCTGTACAATTTCCTGTTCAAGGTAATAATAACACTATGAGGCCTAGACTCATATACAACATGACGTTTCCATAAATAAGGTTGGCCCAAAAGAACATCACAAACTTCAAGAAGAGCAACATCACATAATACCTCATCTTTGAAGGGTTTGATGTCGTACGATAGTCGACACTGTTGACTGACACAAAGATCGCTTCCTTGGTGAAGCCATCGAATGGTGTAGGGTTGTGGGTGCGACGTTGTCGGCAGGGCCAGTCGCTTGACGACCTCTGTTGAGATGAGGTTCTTCTGGCTACCACTATCAACGATGAAGTTCAGTGGGGTGCCTTTTACCCACATTTTTGAATTAAAGAGACACTCTCCTTCTTCTGGCTCATCTGGTTCACCACGTTGGAGTTTGGTGGTAGCAACGGTGGCACTGGGTTTCACGTCAATAATCCGTCTTCCCCTTTATGGTTCTGACTCAGAGTCAGAACTTGCATCTGATTCAAAGGCTTTCACTTCAGCCACCAGCATCTGCTTTGAGCGGCAGTCAACAGTGTTATGCCAAGGGATCTTATGGAAGTCACACCACTTCTCAGTATCTTTCTTTGTCTTTCTGGTGTCGTTCTTTGCTTGTGGCTTGGAATGGTTGTCCTGATACTATCCATCTTTTCTCTATCCTTTGTTCTGTGGGTTGGAGCCACCCTTTCCTGGATTTTGTTGTGAGGGGTTCCCTTGCCCAAATTGTCATGTCTTTTGTTTAAGCTTCTGCTCGATTTTGACAGCATATCGGTAGGCCACGCCCAACGATGAGATGTCCAGAAATTCCATTTCAATCTGGATGTATCTATGCAGAGAACCATGATACTTGAGCACCATATGTCACTCTAAATCTTTGATACCCATCTTGGTGCGCAAGGTATGGAATATATTTGTGAAATATGGCACTGCTTGGTCTCTTTCTTGCCGCAGTGTGGTCCATTTGGTATACAAGTCGTCATAACTTCCGACAGGGTAGTATTGTTCCTTAATAGCATCCCTGAAGGATTCCCAGGTGGTCGCGACTGTAAATAATGAGGGCTCCTCTATTTCCTTTTTCTCACAGAAAGTTTCCCACCAATATTTGACATGGGGAACGGCTTTGAGGAGTGCAAAAGTAATATTTTCTCTATTCGAAAAGTTATGGACAAAAAAATACCCTTCTAGTAGATTCAACCACTTGTCTACAACATTTTCATCTATCTGACCTTCAAATATAGGAATATCGAAGTTTATTTTTACCTTGAAGGGGGCAGTGCCTCCGCTTGAAGAAGATGTGTCGCCTGTTGGTAGCCGCTAAAGGATTTGCGCAAAATTATCCATCATCTCGTTCCTCTGTTGCATGAGGGATTCCTCAATCAATAGTTTGAAAGGATCTCCTATCCTGTCATCTTTCTTTTCTCCTTCCATGAGAGGTCACTTGGGTGTGCGAGAGATTTTGTCCTCAAGAGAAACAAGCTCGAGACCTAACTCTTTGTACTTCGACCTCGTTGGGGACATGCATTAAGACGACAAGGAGCAGACCGCTCTGATACCATTGATCCAGATTTTATGAGCAGAATGAAATGAATATAGATTATTACCAGATGCTTAACACAGAATAACAGAGATACAGAAAAAACTAGTTTTCTATTCAATAATGAAATAAGTTGAAATTGTAAAATGCAGCGGAAAACACGCTTGCTAGAATGGTGGCGGCTTATCTCTGAGAAGAGATGTGTTGGCTGCGCTCATTCACAAGAAGATGATTACCATGAGGCTCTCAAGGCCTTTTTACAATAAAAAGGAGTTTCTAAAACCCTAAACATCCAAAAACCTAACCCTAGGAGATGAAGCGCCAAAAGTCACGTGGGCCCCATTTGGGTAAGTCAGTACATCAACTTCCCGGGGTCGTAACTTTTGCATACGATCTCCGTTTTAGGCGTATGATAACCCATTGGAAAGATCTATTCGAGGAATACCGAGGACTACAACAATTGCATAAAATTTCATGATGAAAGTTTTCAACCACAACATACCCCAAAAAACGTTGTTTAGGGCCTCAAAATGGCTCCAGAAGTTCAGGACCCGAAAAACTGCTAAAAATAGTAAATTATCAAAATTAGTAGAAAGTTTTTTTGAGCCAGCTGGAAAGGTGGGTGGCCACCGATATCCACCTAGATCACTCTCTCTCTATCCACTGGCTCAATGTTTTATTAACACTAAAATACCCTTGTGGGTAGGGGGAGACAGTGACATGAATCATTTTTTAGAAATGATGTTTGCCACGCTTTTACTATTCATAGTGAATTAGCATGAAAAAATGTAGATGAGGGAACATTACCTTTGAATTATATGTAAAACGTTTACCCCAAATTCTATCAATGCTTTCTTTTTATTTACTTTTCAACATTGTAGTTTCTCTTAATCTTGTTCATGTTCTGCTATGTTTACTAATTAAATATATTTAAAAAATGAATTTTATTACAAATAATCATCCCTTTAATACAAATACAAATAAAAATAAATGGAATATTTATTATTAGCGAGAGATATTTCTATTTTGATGTTTTTTGAGGGATAACCATAAATATATTTCTTTTCCCCCTCTACTTTCTCTTTCTGGTTGCTTTGCTTAGTCATTTTTATTTGAAAATGTCTAGGTGTGCGGGTTGGCGGACTCACGGGTTCACATTTATACTCATGCTTATGTATCACGAGTTCGACCGACGAATTCCTCATTCCATAATTAGCCACTTTTTCGATCATGGGTTCTGAGGCTGGCAGGCTCAAAATTGCACTTCTATTGTTTTGTGTCCTCCAAACAGCGCCCACAGTTCCACGGTATAAAATTTGACAGTCAGACTCCCGGGCTGGCGTGATCAAGTTCGCGCTTATATTCTTTCATGACCTGTAAACAACTTCGGGGGTTCCACAATATATAGATTGGCCGCCAGACTCCCCCATCATGCCAAAATAATAATAGTCACAACATAAATGAACAAATACCACCGGTTAAGGATAGCTCCAACAAAAATCACTTTTTGAAACCTTAAAGAAATTTACACCAATAACAATGGAAAGAAAAGGTTATTGTCATCATCCTGATGTTGTGCATTTAGAATCATTCATTTTCTCACATTGAATGAAATCCAATCTACAAGTTCAACCGACAGTTGCAGTGGTAATAGATTTCTTCTGAGTGTATAATATATCGCCCATCTCGGCGCATACACAGTCATAGTATTGATTCAGATATAAAGGGAGGAATATATTGTAGTAAAGGATCAAATAATTATATGAGAATTGTCGTTAGTCATGCTTGCATGACTTTGTTAATATTATTTCAACCTCTCCAAGACACGGTCTCTCTCTATGTGTTGAAATAAACAACAATAGGAAAACAAGGTTCATTGCTTTGTGCAAACTCTCTGGTGTTGAAATAGTGACGTTAGCGAGGAGGGAGTACCATTTGTCATCCTTGCTACTAGAACATAGCGAAGACATAGCAGTGGATTCCATTAACAAGCCTTGGTATCTCATAACTCACGATTTCCCTACCTTCACACAAATACTCAATTATAAACATTCTATTTTCATTATTTAATAGAGTGTAGTGATGCAACCCCCCCCTTCTCTCCTAAGGTTTGCACGACCTCCTAGTCAAGGATCTTCACTTCTGGAGTCGAACAACACTCTGAAACCTTGATGGTCTTGTTCTGTGTTAAAAATAGGTCCTCTCGTCTCTCTGCGCAGGTTTTAGGATACACGCAACCTTCCCCTTCTCACTCAGCAAAATCTCAAAATTGGCGCTAGCTCCATTTATTTTGTCCCCTCCTTAGATGTGACCTCAGGTGATGACCTCACACCTACATGCGATTGTGGGCACACTCAAGATTGGTTTGGGATTAACCACTTTTCTCCCCACAATTTACCTCCAGTTGCCACGCACCTCTTCACCGATACCGTGGTTTCAATTACGGCCCACCCTCAAAATTTTAACATCCGAGGACTTTTTGGCCCCACAATTGAGCATGACCATCGATCTTACGATCTTGACAGTGCTTCTAGACTAATGGATGATATCTACCCCTTTCAAAACAAAGATTCAGATCTAGTTCTCCTTAATCAGATGGTTTATATTTACTTTGGGTCTTTACCCGAAGTCCACGGATTTATGCCACCTGCCCTCTGGATCAGATGATTGACATTTACTTCAGGTCTTTATTTTGGATCCACAAATTGCGCCACCTATTCTTTAGATCTGACGATTCATATCTACTTCGGATGATCCGATGCTTGAGACTTTCTTCGAACGATCGAACGGTTGAGATTTTACTTTGAACGATCGGATGGTTCCAAATTACTTTGGGACTTTGGAACTTTGGCAAGTTCCCTCTCTTTTGTGTGCGAAATGCTAAGGCTCACACACCTTGATTTGATCGGATGACTGTTGGTCCTCTAAATCAGTGATCCAATGACCATTGTTGCTCTCCCTTCTGAGCTTTTGACTTCCTCCGAGTTAGAAGATTTTCTAAGTATCCAAAGGTCTCAACCTTTGTGCCTCCTAGGAGTCCCTCTCTTGGGCTTCGAATACACTTATGAAAAGTTCTATCTCTCCTGAGGTTGGTCTTCATGAATATTTCAACTTCCCACGCACTCCTTGTGTTTCAAGGATTTCGATAAACTCAGATCCGAAGGATTTCTTGAAAAACAATTCTTCTCACCCTCCTGG
This sequence comes from Picea engelmannii, assembly GCA_009831015.1. Taxonomy (NCBI): domain Eukaryota; kingdom Viridiplantae; phylum Streptophyta; class Pinopsida; order Pinales; family Pinaceae; genus Picea; species Picea engelmannii. Next base: position 341,980 of record ML793373.1, on the reverse strand, counting down.
CGTTCTCCTTTTTCTCGATGCACACCTTGCAGAGCTCCTCCTTACATAGTGTTCATTAAATTTGTTTCTCTCTCTTTGAACCCAACACAAATTTATTCCTGTGCACTCCTTTCACTTCTGTTGGTGAAGATTCAATGATATCTCTCCTGAGCTTCTCTGAGGTTAACTCACCTCTGTCAACGCACTCTTTGCAGACTATGTGCACTCCTTGCACTCAAAAATCTCCTGAGAGAAAAAACTGAAACTTATACTAACATATCACAGTTTCATACATTCATTTACAGAAACAACAATAACAAGAAATTTGCAAGCAATAACAACATCCACACATTGGATCAATTTTCCTCTGTTATATTCATTTAAAATAAAAATGGCTACAACTTTAATCAAACAACAACTAAAAACTCATAAATATCCTATTAACTCTCAACAACCTCATTTGGGCATACAAAACATCTATTTATCTTAGAGGGTCCTTAGGGTTCCCCTCGACTACTCGTCTACTCGAAATGAAAACCTAACTGCTACCTAAGTTCGGTTACATTCAAGGCTAGGAGTGAAACTCCTAGATCACTCGTGATCATCAGCTTCCAAGTGCTTGATCTTCTTCTGTTTATCTAATCAACTCCAAAATATTCGTAGTAACTCCCGATGTTTCATATTCTGAAATGATCCCCAGGCGTTGAGTTGTCCTGCCACGTGTGCTCACTGACGATGTTCCTGCATCATACTCCCCTGGACAAAAAATTATGGATTCCTTTCCATGAGCTCCTGCACTAACTTTCCATGCTTCTAGATATCAACTTCATTTTCCAAACTGGCATCTTCTATTGGGTGTCCCTTTCACTTGACTAGATATTCAAAATGGGTCTTCCTCTTGGTCTTCTTGTCAATCCTTTGATCAATGATCTTCTTCATCTGGGGATTTTCTTCTATAGGCATTTGTTTCTCCCATTGAATCTTCTCTTGAAATTCTGATCCCTCTAAGTCATATTCCCTGTAAGGGTACAGGTCTAAAATGTTGAATATGGGTGATATGCCCACATCATCTGGAAGCTCAATCTCATAGGCGTTTTCACCAAACTTCCTTAATATCTTACATGGCCCTATCTTCTTCATCTTCAACTTGTTATATGTTCCCCTAGGGAACCTTTCTTTCCTAAGATGTGCCAGAACCTGATCTCCTACTTCAAATTGAAGTTCTCTATGATGTTGATCAACTTTGCGCTTGTAATCTTGGTTAGAGCTCTATAACTATCCTCTGATATGGTTATGGAGCTTTTGCATTTCTGCAGCAAAATATTCTGCTCCAACATTTCTGATCTCATTCTGTTCTAAGTCTCTCAACTTAGATACTCCCCTGGTTTGCATTCCATACAATATTTGGAATGGGATTTTTCCAGTGCTCCTATTGGGTGAGTCATTGTATGCAAATTCTGCTTGTGGCAGAATCTGATCCCACTGATTATGATGCTCAATGACTAGACTCCTCAATAAGTTTCCCAAACTTATGTTTACCACCTCAGTCTACCTATCTATCCGAGGGTGATAAGATGAGTTGAAGGACAAATATATCCCCAACTTCTTCCATAGTGTTCTCCAAAAATGACCAACAAATTTAGTGTGTCGGTCCGAGACAATGCTCCTGGGTAGTCTGTGAAGTCTCACAACTTCCTTGAAAAACTGATTTGCAACATGTGTTGCGTCACTGGTCTTCTGGCATGGGATAAAGTGCGCCATATTTGAAAACCTATCCACCACCACAAATATGGAATCTCATCCTCTTTGCGTTCTTGGCAGTCCCAACACAAAATCCATGCTTATTGCATCCCAAGGCCTCTCTGGTATTGTCAATGGTTGATACAATCTAGTGTTCTGTCTTTTTCCTTTTGCATGTTGGCATATTTTGCATTTGTTCACAAAATTTATCACTTCTTTTCTCATACCTGGCCAATAGTATGAACTGCTCAACTATGCAAGCATCTTATCATGGTCGAAATGTCCAGCCAATCCTCCACTATGCTTTTCCTTCAAAAGGTTATCCCTCATTGAGCATTTTGGTATGCACAACTGATTGCCTTTGAACAACAATCCCTCTTGAATTATGTACTCTATCCACTGGCTCCTATCTCTCAGCACAAGATTCACACATGCTTCCTATGATTCCTTGAAGTCTGGATCATCACGATACATATCCTTAAGGTGTTCAAACCCTAAGGTATTCACCTGAAACTCCTGCAGAATCAAACATCTCCTACTCAATGCATCAACAACTTTGTTAGCATTCCCAACAATATGTTTTATGACAAATGTAAAATTATGCATAAATTCAATCCACTTTGCATGCTTATGATTCAATTTTTCCTATCTGGTTATGAATTGTAAAGCTTGGTTGTCGCTATACAAGAAAAATTCCTGTGGAACAAGGTAATGTCTCCATTTCTTCAAGGCTTGAATTATGGCATAAAAATCCTTATCATATGTGGAGTATTTCCTCTTAGTCTTATTCAAATTCTCTCTAAAATAGGCAACCGGTCTATTATCCTGGCTCAAAACTGCTCCAATTGCAACTCCACTTGCATCACATCTCACTTGAAATGTCTTTCCAAAATTTGGTAAGATCATAATTGGTCATTCTGTTATTTTCTCCTTCTGTATATTGAAGCTCCTCTCAGCCTCTTCTGTCCATTTAAAATACTTGTGCTTCTTCTTCATTGTATCCATCATTGGTGCACAAATTCCACTGAAGTCTCTGATGAACTTCCTATAGAAACTTGCTAATCCATGGAAGCTTATTACCTCAAACATACTTCTTGGCGATGGCCATTCTTTGATAGCTTTCACCTTCTCTGGATCCATCTTCAGTTCATTTGAAGAGATCATAAAACCCAAGTAAATGAGTTCTGTCTTCATAAAAGAGGACTTCTTCAGATTTATAAGCAGCTTCTCCTGTTGTAGTCTCCTCATCACTAGTGTTAGGTGTCTCAAATGCTCCTCTTTAGTCTTTCTAAAGATCAGTATATCATCCAAATATACAACCACAAACTTGCCAATGAAATCTTTTAGTATTTCGTTCATCAACCTCATAAAAGTACTCAGGGCATTTGTTAAGACAAATGGAATAACAAGCCACTCATACAAACCTTCATTTGTATTAAATGCTATTCTCCATTCATGACCTTCTCTCATCCTTATCTGGTGATATCCGCTTTTCAAATCTATCTTAGAAAAGACATTTGCTCCACTTAAACAGTCCATTAAGTCATCCATTATTGGCAAAGGGAACCTATACCTGATGGTGATCTTGTTAATGGCTCTTGATTCTGTACACATTCTCCATCCTCCATCCTTCTTTGGACTCAACATAGTTGGTACTGCGCATGGACTCAAGCTCTCTCTGACCAACCACTTGTCTAACAATTCTTGGACTTGGTTCTTTACCTCCTCATTCTCTCAAGGTGTCAGTCTGTATGTTGCTTTGTTTGGCAGACTTGCTCCTGGTATCAAATCAATATTATGGATGATACTTCTGATAGGTGGAAATGAGTTAGGAAGCTCATCCACCACTATGACAACAAAATTATCCAACAATTCCTGAACTTCTTCAGGAAAATCATCCATTGAAGTAGTACTTGTAAGGATAAATATGGGTTTCCTCACCACAACAAACTGCATCTCCTGTTCTTTCTTAACTTATTTCAGGAGTTCCTTCCCACTCATGAGAAGTATACTTGTGCTGGCTTCCTCTTTCACTTTCTTATCCTCTATTGGAAACAACATGTGTGTCCTACCATTTTTCTCCAAGGTGTATGTATTTTTCCTCCCATCATGAATGGCATTCCTGTCAAACTTCCATGGTCTTCCCAACAAAATATGGCATACATCCATGGTAATTACATCACATAGAATTTCATCTCTATATCCTCCTATCTTAAATTCAACACGACATTGTTTAGTAACCATTACCTGGTGTCATTTCTGCAACCATGAGACTT
>ML793373.1:319768-337935 GCA_009831015.1 Picea engelmannii | reverse complement strand
TACTAGGTTATCAGTTCTCCCACTGTCAATTATCACCTTGCATACTATGTCTTTAGTCTTGCAAGTTATCCTGAAGAGACTATTCCTATGCACTGGTTTTTCAACTTCTGCCTTTGGTTTTAAGAGAAACTTTCTCAACATCAAGGATGTTCCATCCTCTTCTCCTTCTGCTTCAACATTCCTTCTCTGTGCTTCTGAAATGTGAGCTTCACCTCCTCCTTATTTATTTTTCTCGGGACATTCCCAAGACATGTGCCCTATCTTTCCACAGGCATAGCACCTTACTTATCCTCCTCTACTTCTTCCTCTTCCTCTAGAATAACTTCTTCCACCACCTTGTCTTCCCCGGGAACTTCCTCCTCTTTCCAAGTAACTGTGTGGTTTCTCAGCCTCATATTTGGATTTATGTGCCTTGTCATGGGAAGCTCCCTTGCCTTTGTCTAGGGCTGGGCTTCTACCTCTACCTCGCTGACTCTGTTTTCTGGTCAACTTCTCCTCTGCCTTCAGTGAAAACCGATAAGCATCCTCCACTGTCCTTACTGACATCATGCTGATCTCATCCTGGATTTCATACCTCAGGCCATTTATATATCTGGAAAATTTTTCTTCATCTTTCTCTCTTTGTCTAGTTCTGATGTTCAACTTGTATAACTCCTTTGTGTACTCCTTAACTACCATACCCTTCTTCCTTAGGTTCTGCAATTTCCTGAACAGATTGATTCTCCTCATTTGCTTCTCCTCTTAGCCTGTAGTTCATCCCACCATAGTATTGCATGTCCTTTTAGCCTGGTGACAACATGTCTCACCCTTTTCTCCTCATTGACATCTTCATAGTCGAAATATTTGTCCATGGATCTTATCTAATCCAACAGTTCTTCAGCATCCAAATTGCCTTCATACATTAGGACCTCTATCTTGGCTCTAGCTCCCAATCTAACAACTGCTCTCAGCAAGCGTTCTTGGACAACATTTTCCCCTGTAGCTTCTTCGACTTCTACTTCTTCACTCTTTGCATCGTTGATGTCTCTAGTATCATATGCCCTCCTCTGTGTTGCCTCCATTGCCTCCATTCTTGCAAGAATTTCTCGCATTTCCCTTTCTACAGCTTGATTGGTTAAAGGTGGCTCCCCTCATCTCCTCGATGGCATTGTGTTGACTGTCTATCTCACACAGAGTACAACTTCGAGTTCTTGTGCCTCCTCTCCTTTTCCTGTTGTCTGCAAGAAAAACTTCAGCTCTGATACCACTTGATGAAACACCCCCCTTCTCTCCTAAGGACTGCACAACCTCTCGGTCAAGGATCTTCTCTTCTGGAGTCGAACGACTCTCTGAAACCTTGATGGTCTCGTTTTCAGGGATGATTTTAAGGATGGAAATTTATTTTAAAATGTAGAAACCTTGGCGAATCTGACTTATCCTTCATATTCCAACTATAAATGTTTGGCGATATTTTTGCAAAAATATTCAAATTTATAAGGATTTTATATAGTTTTTATAAAATTTTGGTAATTTTTAAGGTAAAATAAGTTTATCCTACAGAATTTGGGCGAATCATTTTTAAAATAGCGAATCTCATTTTTGGAAAAACCATGGAAAATTAGCCCATGAGCGAAATTTAGCCCCTAAAATCGTCATTGCTCGTTTTGTGTTAAACATAGGTCCTCTCGGCTCTCTGCACAGGTTTTACGATACCCGCAACCTTCCCCTTTGTGCTCAGCGAAATCTCAGAATTGGTGCTAGCTCCCTTTCTTTCGGCCCCTCCTTATATGTGACCTCAGGCGATGACCTCAAGCCTACGCATGATTGTGGATGCACTGAAGAGTGGTTTGGGAACAACCACATTTCTCCTTGCAATTTACTTCCAGTTGCCACATACCTCTTCACCGATACCATGGTTTTGATTACGGATCACCCTCAAAATTTTAGCGCCTGGGCACTTTTTGGCCCCACAATTGAGCGTGATCGTCGATATTACGATCTTGACGGTGCTTCTAGACTGACGATTGAGATCTTCCTCTTTCAGAACAATGATTCAGATCTAGTTCTCCCAAATTAGGCGGTTGATATTTACTTTGGGTCTTTACCCAGAGTCCACGGATTTATGCCACCTACCCTCTGGATCAAACGATTGACATTTACTTTGGGTCTTTATCCGGGATCCATAGATTGTGCCACCTGTTCTTCAAATCTGAAGATTTAGATCTACTTCGGATGATTTGATGCTTGAGACTTTCTTCGGACGATCAGATGGTTGAAATTTTACTTCGGACGATCAAACGGTTCCAAATTATTTCCGGACTTCGAAACTTTAGCAATTTCCCTCTCTTGCATGTGAGAAATGCTAAGGCTCGTGCACCTTGATTTGATCGGACAATTATTGGTCCTCTGAATCAGTGATCCAATGACCATTGTCGCTCTCCCTCATGAGCTTTCGACTTCCTCTAACTTAGAAGATTTTCTAAGTATCCAAAGGTCTCAACCTTTGCACCTTCTATGAGTCCATCTCTTGGACCTCGATTACACTTCTCAAAAGTGCTATCTCTCATGAGCTTGGTCTTCGTGAAGATTTCGACTTCATGTGCACTCCTTGCATTTCAGGGATTTCGATAAACTCAGATCCGAAGGATTTCTTGAAAACAAATTCTTCTCTCTCTCCTGGCATTCTCCTTTTGATCGATGCACACCTTTCAGAGCTCCTCCTTACAGAGTGTTCAGTAACTCTATCTCTCTCCTTCTGAACCCAACACAAAGTTCTTCCTGTGCACTCCTTGCACTCAAAACTCTCCTGAGACAAACAATTGAAAATTATACTAACATATCACAGTTTCGTACATTCATTTACAGAAACAACAATAACAAGAAATTTGCAAGCAATAACATCGTCCACACATTGGATCAATTTTCCTTTGTTATATTCATTCAAAATAAAAATGGCTACAACTTTAATCAAACAACAACTAAAAACTAAAAAATCTCCTACTAACTCATAGCAGCCTCATTTGGGCATACAAAACCTCTATTTATCTCAGAGTGTCCTTAGGGTTCCCCCCGACTACTGGTCTACTTGAAATGAAAACCTAACTATTACCTAAGTTCGGTTACATTCAAGGCTAGGAGTGAAACTCCCATATCACCCGTGATCATCAGCTTCCAAGCGCTTGATCTTCTTCCATTTTTCCAATTAGCTCCAAAACATTCACAGTAACTCCCAGCGTTTCAGATTCTGAAATGATCCCCAGGCACTGAGATTTCCTTCCACTTGTGCTCATTGACAATGCCCCTGCATCATGTATTAGGTGTATCCAATTCCAGTAAAGATATTACCACTTAAGATAAATTTATAATAGTCACTTTTCATTTGACTTCCCATAATTGCAGAGGACAGTCAGACGCAACAGACTCTCTCTGTAGAGAAAACCACTTCCCAACAAACTCTCTCACCTGGAGAGAGTTTCTCATAGGCCTGACAACCTGCCTCTTCTAACATGGGCCTAAAAACCCGGTTCTTCAACCTGTTTTCAACTCAATTCCTACAAGTTCAGGATAACAACAACGACGACATCTTTCAGTTAACTCACGGGTGACAACAACAACAAGGAAATTGGGTGTGGACATCCAGAAAATGAAAACATGCCAATAAGACACAACACGGTTCATGTAACACCAGTTTTAGGATGCGTGAAAAGAAATCCACGCAGAGGTCAAACACAGACTCAACAATTCAATCGACTTCTCAATAAAACATCACAAGCTTCGGGTTTCAGAGCTGCGTGAGGCATACAGAGATCATACGAATTTCCTGTTTTCAGAAAGCCGACGACAGAATGGAGGAGGAACCCCTAACTCAGCTGACGCTTCACCTTTTAACCGCATGCGCCCAGGTTGACACTTGTATTCCTGGAACTACACGCGTTTCCTTTTTCACACGTTGGAGTTGCATGCATTGCCTCTCCTAGGACTTAGGATAAGAACATGTTTTGTCACACAACTTTAGAATAATAATAAAATGTTATTCTCAAGGACTTAAGCCCCTAAGATTATCCCCTCTTTCCAACATTTCATGCCCTTTTCCCTTACCCACCCTTTGGAAGCTTAGTCCCCCATCACTCTTTCTTCATGGTTGATCTGCACATAGCGATGTTTAATCTTTATTAATGTTCTGCATATTACATATACAAAAACAGGCTCTTGGCCTTTAACACTTAGGCTCTCCGGCCTAATAAACACATAAGCCCATCATATTATCAATACTTGGCTCACCAACCTATAAAACATGATTTACAATTCATAAACATGATTACAATAGGGCTCGTCCTTGGGGATATTACAATCCCCTCCCCTTATTTTTGCATTGTCCTCAGTGAAAATCTGACACAATATCAACAAGATTTTCAAAATCTTAAAAAAGATGCAGGTATTCTGCCCGCAAGCCCTATGGATCGATTTTGGAGTTGTTTTCTTTTCTAGTCCAATATGAGCACAAGATGCACTTGCATGACACCTTCTTGCTCCACCTGAATCACATTCCAGTAAATTGTATGATTAGCATCAGGTATATGTTTCTTAAGCAATGCAACATTAAACACATTATCTACAGTCATGGATGCAGGTAATGCAAGCATATATGCAATTGGCCCAATCCTTTATAGGATTTCAAATGGGCCACAAAATCTGGCTGCCAACTTGGCGCAGTTCCCCAGCTTTAGGGAACTTCTATTCGCTTTCACTTTCAGGAAAACATGATCACCCACTTTAAACTCTCTTTGGGTTCTGTTTTTATCAGCATAACTTTTCTGTCTGTCTTGGGCAGCCTTTAAATTCTGCTTAATTTTTAGTATCTGTTCTTCCATTTCCTTGAGAAACTTTGGCCTAAATATTGCCTTATCAGCTGGATTATCCCAGCTTACTAGAGTATTGCACTTTCTTCCATAAAGTGATTCAAATGGGCTCATCTTCAATGATGCTCGATACCCATTATTGTAGGCAAATTCTACCAAGTGTAGGTAGTCTTCCCATTTCGATGGTTTTTCCATCACATACATCCTCAATATGTCTTCTATTACTCGATTCACCCTCTTTGTTTGCCCATCCGAATCAGGATGATAGGCCGTGCTAAAGTTCAGATTCATTCCGAACCCCTTGAATAACCCTTTCCATAAATTTGAGGTAAATTTCGGGTCTCTGTCAAACAAAATTGTGTTGGGAATTCCGTGCAATCGTGCCACTTCCTTCATAAAGATATCAGAAACATTAGCTCCGTTGTGAGTAGTCTTTAGTGGAATAAAATGGGTAATTTTTGTAAGCTTGTCCACCACCACCATGATTGAATCATGTTGCTTGCATGTTCTGGGCAATCCTGTGATGAAATCCATTGTCACCACTTCCCACTTCCACTCAAGAATGGGTAAAGGTTGCAGCAACCCTGTTGGGTGCCTGTGCTCATCTTTAACCTTCTGTAACTCCATACATCTGGCGATGTATTCAACAATCCCTTTCTTCATACCTGGCCAAAAGTAATGGATCTAGACTGTTGCCACAATTTTATAATATCTAGGGTGCCCTGCATAAGGCACATTATGCATTTCATAAAAAATTGCAAGTTTCAAATCCCGGACATTAGGTACATAAATTTTGTTCTTGTACATAAGTATTCCATCAGTTTCCAATTTATAAATCTCCACTTTTTGTGGCATATTACCTTGTTGTATCTTTGCTACCAAATCCCTGTACTGCAAATCTGTATTTGCAGCCTTTGAAAATTTTCTTTTAATATCACTTCAGTACATGCTAATGGTTGTAGCATGTAATTCATGCACTCTCCTGTTGAGTGCATCAACCACTTTATTTTCCTTCCCTTTGATATGCTTGATATCAAAATCATATTCACAGAGAAACCCCAACCACCTACTCTGCCTAGCATTCAAAGTTGGCTGATCAAACAAATACTTCAGACCGTTATGGTCTGTTCTTAGTTCGAACCTCCTTCCCATGAGGTAATTCCTCCACTTCTTTAGAGCGTGTACTATGGCTGCCAACTGCAAATCATGACTTGCATAGTTCCTTTCATGCTCTTTCAACTTTCTGCATTCATAACAAATTACAAATCCATTATGACTAAGGACTCCTCCCATTCCTTCTTTGCATGCATCTATACACACTACAAAGTCTTCGTTCAGATTTGCAATCCTTAGGATTGGAGCACTAGTTAACAGTTGCTTCAATTGCTGAAATCTTTTCTCACAATATTTTGTCCACTAAAACTTGTTCTCCTTCCTTTGCAAGGAAGTGATAGGGTGAGCTATCCTCATGAACCATACAATAAACCTTTTGTAATAACCAGCTAGACCCATTAAGGATTTGAATTTCGACATGTTCTTAGGCACTGACCATTCTCTGATAGCCTCAATCTTCTTAGGATCTACAACTATTCCATCCTTCGAAATAATATGCTCCAAGTAATGGATTTGTTTTTGATAAAATGATCATTTTCTCAACTTGGCATACAGTTGGTTCTCTCTTAGCACTTGCAGCACCATCCTTAGATGTTGTTCATTCTCTTCCTCGGAATTAGAATACACTAGAATGTCATCCAAAAATACCATGACAAACTTGTCTAGACAGTCCCCGAATACACCATTCATCAAGCAGATAAAAACAGTGGGTGCATTTGATAACCCAAATGGCACCATTGTGAACTCGTAATGAACATACCTTGTTCTAAAGGCGGTCTTGCTGATGTATTCATCCTTTATCCTTACCTGGTGATATCTCGACCTGAGGTCTATCTTCGAAAATATCTTTGCATTCTTCAATTGATTGAAGAGGTCATCAATTCTTGGCAGAGGATATTTGTTCTTTACAGTTACTTTGTTCAATTGTCTAAAATGGATACACAATCTGCACGTCCTGGCCTTCTTCTTCACGAATAGGACTGGGGCACCCCAAGGCAACACACTTGGGTGTGTATACCCCTTCTTTAGAATCTCTTCAAGATGCAACTATAGTTCTTTCATCTTTGGCGTACTCATTATGTAAGGAGATTTCAACACTAGATCTGCTCCAGGCTTCAAGTTTACAGAGAAGTCGATATCTCTTTTTGGAGGTAGTCCGGGTACCTCTTGAAATACATCTTTAAACTCATTTAGTACCGCATGATCTCCAATCTTTGAGACCTCATCCTTATATGCTTCCTCCACATGGGCTGCAAATAATTTACAACCTTTCCTGTAGCACTTATTCAACTACATTGTTGAGATTTCTCTGATAGAAACAACTCTGGGAATTCCTTGGACTATTTTTCGATTTCCTTCCTCATCCAGGCAAGTGAATGCCTTGTTACGATAGTCCAAGATGGCATGGTGTTGGTCCAACCAGTCCATCCCAATTAGACAGTCATAAGAACCTAAAGCCAGAACATTCAATTCAACCTTTTTGCTCAGTCCATTCATGTCCATTGGACATAAGTTAACTAACTCAATGACTTTCCTCTTGGTTCCTATAGCCAGCTACACTAACCAAGACTTTTCATGTTTGCTTCTCGACAATTGCAAACTTTCCACCACTCTAGGATCTATATAACTATGGCTAGCCCATGAATCAATTAAAATAGTAAATGGTTGGTTGTTAATCATACCTTCCACTTCAATCATATGCGACTGATATTCAGCTTGCTTGTTGTCCAGGGCTGCATAGATCCTTGGCATTCTACTGCTCATTTCCTCCACTGTTTCAGCTTGCTGAACATTATGGACAATTCTCACTTTGCCATTTTTATGGGGACAATCTCTATACTTATGGTTTCCCTGACAGCCCCAGCATTGAATGGGAATCTGCCTTGGCCTTTGTTCCCCTACGTCAACCATTCTCGACTCTCTAAACAATGGTTGTCCTTGAGGATTGTTTCTAAAAAAGGAAGGCTTAGTTCCCTTCTTCCTCTGATCCATCTGGAATTTCTTCTTGTCTTCCCAAGCCTTCTGGAAAGTAGGCTTCTCTCTTTGCTTCTCATATAATCATTTCTCTCTTCTTATGGCTTCTTCCATAGTCTTAGGATCATCATACTGAATCATGTCACCAATGGAAGGTTGCAATCCACTTAGATACCTCTGAATCTTGACAGTATCATGTTTAATGAATAGGACATACTTTAGCAATTCCATAAATGTTTGTACGTATTCATCAATGGCCATGCTACCTAGCTTAAGTTCAAAGAACTCTTTCATCTTCCTATCATAATATCTTTTAGTCAAGTATTTCTTCTCGAAATACCTCTTGAATTGATTCCGAGTGATATCTTTCTCTCTAATGTGTTGTACCTGCACAACCTAATCCCACCACATGGATGCCTTTCCCTTCACTTGATACATTGCAATTCTTCCTTCGGCATGAGAGGAATAATTCTACAGTTGGAATTATTTCCTCATGCCAAGCAACCATGTTTCGGCATATTCCTCCTTCTTATGTTCTCCATCAAACATATGTGGCTTAATATTATTCATTTATCCCTTCAATTCATCTACTCCAGATCTCCTGTGCTTTCTGGTAGGAGATGGGCTTGAACTACTGTGTGCCCTCCTCTTGGAGCGACCTTGGGAGTGATGATGGTGTCTACCAACACTCCTTGATCTTCTTCCCTCAGAAGTTGAGTGACTCCCGGTTTTTCTCGATTCTCTCTCTTGGTCCAAATTCTTTTCTATTCTCTCCAGACTCTCCATCAACTTTAAGTTGAATTCACCTTGTTTATCCTAAGCTTTCCTAAGCTTTCTGCTATCTGTTCGATGATTTTGGGCATCTTTCTGCAATATTTCAATGATTTTCATCATATGCCCTTCCTTATCTATCTCTTCTCAATGCCCATTAGAGTTCGACCCTTCAACTCCCAAATGAACATCCATCCCTTTAGCTTCATTTTCTGAACTGGAAGCATTCAGTGTCTCCTCCATTTCTCCATGCTCAGTAGTAGCTCTATCCGGTTATGGCACTCACTAAAATTCAAGCCAAATAACGTGCAGACAACCAGAATTTGTCAGGCCACCAATCCTTAACAAATTCCACAGAATTCATAGACAAATCTGACTCAAGAAAACACAGTTTTCATTCTCTATGATTCTCCTTCAATCAAGAATCCCCATAGATTTCTACTTTTAGAACTCTGCTCTGCTAAGTTTTTGGGCACTAGCCCCTTTCTCTCAATTCCCCAACCCACGCGACCATGGGTCATGACCAAGCGCTAGATCAATAAGCACGTACTTGGGCCTTCGACCTTCAGCTTCAGAATATTTCCAAGCATAACACAACAGTCACTCAAAGTTATGAGTTATCGGACTCACGCAGTAAGGTGGATCAACGATCCATGTCTACCTAGCATCCTACGGCTGACACTCACTGTGGAACCTCAGGTGTCTGAGTTCCAGGACTTCGGGACTTCGAAATATTTCACATCCGCACACCCCGAACCATTAATCTCCGAACATTCCCACGTCACCTTAGGTGACGTTATTACGTCACATCACTTACCCTTTTCCAAATTGCAGGAGCATGCAATAGTGGTTTGGTGTAACCTACCTTTCATCCCACAATTCTCCTAACACTGGCACGTAACCCCTTAGTGAAACCACGGTTTGGATTACGGGATCTCCTTGGAGAATTATCTTCCATGCAACTTGGGTCCCCGCAATGTCTCCTAGTCGTTGATCTTGATGCATCATGATCAACGCCATTATGGGTCCTTCAATCTTTAACTAAGTTACGTAACCGCGGGCCCCACTAACCCTGCCCACACAGGATACCACATGGTGTAATACTATCGACGTCATCTGGCCCCACCACGTCTACTCTTTCGCTTCAGAACTTTGGACTTCGGGAGTTTGTGCAACAACACATCCCACTTCTCCCGACAGCCGAACTCCCGAAATTACAATCTTCTCTTCTTCTTGATCCAACTGTCAAGCTCTTTTCTCCAGATCTACAATGTAGATCTCCCTTGGGACTTCAGGGTTTCATGTTTCGGGCGTTTATGCCTCCACACACCCCGCTTCTCCCGATTGCCAAACTCCGAAGGGCTTCCAGGATAACCCTCCTGTACCTTCCCAAATATGACGATTGTACTAAATTTCCCTTCTGTCCGAACATATCTTGCCACTCCAACACCCTGAGTGTTTAGCGCTCTCTCTCTGTGATCAAATACCACGTCGGCTGCGGTTTTATTCTACCGCTACTCCTCTCGAGCTTCGTAACACGACCAAGTAACCCCTTGGCACTCAGAAACATTTTGAGGTCCGAAATTAGTCCTCCAGACACAATTTCCTCTTGAAACCTTGGGTCCAAAGACCACTTATCTGGCCCATCTAGACTTAGCGTTGAAACCATGGGCTCTGATACCATATTGTAACGTCCCCGACCATCAACCCCACTATCGGACAATGCTACTACGGGGAAACATTCTCATACTTATATATAACATGCATTAAATCAAATTAACACATTTAACTAAACAATACAGAGTAATCACAAGATTACTGCTAACATACATAAATAATGGAATTAATAGTAATTCATGATTGCAATAGAATACATAATAATATTGCAAGCATCATAGACATGCAATTTAATTGAAATTAAACAGATGCATATACTTATCTTTGAAACTATAGTAACTCCACCAACCACATGCAGACCTTCCATGAACCTCCCAGCCTTAGACCACGTTGCTCATCATGCTCAGTTGTGGGTCACCCCCGAGCTGGGACCAAGCTCCACCCAGGGAAAGGGAATCCTAGACTAGGTTGAGGTTACATGAAAACTGAACAAAACAACCAGAAGGATTCTCTCTAGGATCCTTCTTATGTCCACTACTCATGGACTCTCATTCCCCACATTCTTGTTCCACCCGGGAGTATACACCTTCAAAAGTATAGTCCATTGGTGCTTCACCTCCCTCTCTGGGTCTCGACAACAGGACAGATCAAGAATTATTAGAGCTTTGTAGCTGGTGCTGGACTCTCTCTGGGAGAAAACCACTTCCCAGTAGACTCTCTCACCTGGAGAGAGTTTCTCACAGGCCTGACAACCTACCTCTTCTACCACGAGCCTGACAAACCAGTTCTTCAACTAGTTTTCAACTCAATTCCCACAAGTTTAGGATAACATCAACAACAACAGCTTTCGGTTAACTCACAGGTGACAACAACAACAGGTAAATTGGGTGTGGACATCCAGAAAATGAAAACAGGCCAATAAGACATAGCATGGTTCAGGTAACACCAGTTTCAGGATGTGTGACAAGCAATCCACGTAGACGTCGAACATAGACTCAATAGTTCAGACAAAGGGTGTATTGGCTTCTCAAGAAAACATTACAGGCTTTGGGTTTCAGAGCTACATGAGGCATACAGAGATCAAACATAATTCTCGGTTTCAGATAGTCGACGACGGAATGGAGGAGGAACCCCAAACTCAGCTAACGCTTTAGCTTTTAACCGCATGCACCCAGGTCGACACTTTTCTTCCTAGAGTTGCATGCGTTCCCTTTTGCACACATTGGAGCTACATGTGTTTCCTCCCCCAGGACTTAGGATAAAAACGCATTTTATCACACAACTTTAGAATAATAATAAAATATTATTCTCAAGGACTTAATCCCCTAAGCTTATCCCCTCTTTCCAACCTTTCAGCCCCTTTTCCCTTACCCACCCCGTGGAAGCTTAGTCCCCCATCACTCTTTCTTTGTGGTCGGTTTGGACGCAGCGATGTTTAATCTTTATTAATGTTCTGCATATT
Source organism: Picea engelmannii (assembly GCA_009831015.1). Classification (NCBI taxonomy): domain Eukaryota; kingdom Viridiplantae; phylum Streptophyta; class Pinopsida; order Pinales; family Pinaceae; genus Picea; species Picea engelmannii. The sequence goes on along the minus strand of ML793373.1, from coordinate 326,160 downwards.
ACATATACAAAAATAGGCTCCTGGCCTTTAACACTTAGGCTCTCCGACCTAATAAACACATAAGCCCACCAACTTATCAATACTTGGCTCACCAACCTATAAGACATGATTTACAATTCATAAACATGATTACAACAAGGCTTGTCCTTCGGGATATTACACATCCAAACTACAATTGGAAAGTGCAGCTATAGTGGGTGGACACCGCAACAACAAACATAATAATATTTATAATTAACGAAACTTAGGATAAATTTAGCTAGCAGAAAATGCTAAGACAAACATTCAAACTAATGCTAAGTAAGAGTCTAGCATTAATCCACCTTTTAGAAATGCATAAGAAAATATATGCATGTTAATCCAAGATCTTCATGAATAATATGGGATTGCGCCTCGAGATGAGGCCAAATAAGACCTTAAAAATTTCTATTAGTCAAGAAATATGTTTGAAAGTATTTGATAGATACACAAAAAAATGCTACAATGAAAAAATTTGCATAAATAGCTGAATTATACATTGGAATGTGTGTAAGGGATGGAAGATCAATCAGTATAGTCCCTACTGCCTCAAGACAGGGAATAATAAAATAGCGCTGCAACACAACCTAAATTATGTTAAAAAAAATTAACCTACAACAAACTTTAGATTGAGAAAAGTATATCTAATAAAATTTGAAGTTAAAATATAACCTAAATCACATAAATAAAATATTTTACTTAAATATCAAAGTATATGAAGTTTTTAATATTCATCCTAAACCACTTTATTTTATTTCATTATATATATATAAAAGTTTTGAAGCTTTTTTGTGGATATCAATCTTTATATAAAAAATTTTAATATAATTTTAAATTACAAACTTTTATCTATAACATACTTATATTTACTATTTTTCACTTAGATACTCATTAAAGAAATCCCGTTTCCATTTCTTGTTGCCTATATATTGTGAAATCTTATTTCAATCAACTACAATTTGTAAATTTCAATCCATCACAAGAAAATTATTAAAAACACATTATAAATTAAACATCACAACTTGATATTATAACATAATATTTTAAAGATATTAAATATTAATATCCTTTCCCTCTCTTTTCTTTACTATCATTCTCTTCCATTAATTCATTTTCAACTCATATCCATTTTTTTTTTATTGATACCTTTTTATTTTATGTCTTATATTAATATTTTTTATATTATCTTATGTTTATCTCATTTTCTTCTCTTTTTATTTGTTATCATTGTATTTTGTTGGCACAGGGTCAGACTCAGGGTTCAACACTTCAACAACGCATCAACAAAACTTTAACTATCGACCTTTTCGGCAACACCTGCAAAGTAGGTGAAGTCTCACCCGAGGTAGAGACGGGGGGGGGGGTTACAGGGCGCAGGTGTCTATAACCAAGCTGGGACATAGATCTGTGATAATAACACTTTACAGAGCACTCTAGCAACACTTATAAGATGATATGCATTAGTTCATTATCTTTATTAACATCACAGAACAAACCCTAAGATAGATCGACGTTGTAACAATATAACCATAAAACTTAGCATTATAATCTAGATATAGCATCCACTCATCCTTAACACAAGTAAATCACTAAGCAAAAACATATCTATCTATCATACATAATAACAAAGGAACTAAGAAGATAAATAACAAGAATAACACAACACAAAGCACGTCAAAGACACAATATATACGTGGTTCACCCCAGTGTGGGGCTACGTCCACCAACTGCTTTGTCTTCTTTATTATTCTTCAATCTCTTACATCCATCTGCTCCCGTGCACTAAGCCACAGAGCTAAGCTTCACAGAGGATAGGAGATATGCACACTGAGCACCAGCTCCTCCTTCCCAAAATTAGGTTAATGCACAAAGCCAACTCCTCTATCGACACAGAGCCTTCATACACATTATGTTGCACCAAGCAACTTAGAACTACTTGCAATTAGCCACTTAGACTTCTCTCTAAGTCTCTCCCCTCTTTCTACATTACATTCTTACTTATGTATACTTTTACAACAAGGCCTAATCATGGGTAAACCCATGGGCCGACATCCCATAACCCATTGCAAAAACCCTAAGGAACCCCTTGATGGGTCCACATAGCCCGCAAAATAAGTGTGATCTGCGATCTCAGCTCTGCCTGGGCGCTCCATCTTCGACCAGCCTGTCGAAGTCCAAAAAGTGGTCAAACCTAACCAAGGTTTCCTCAAAACTTAGTCAAGGGCTAACATATTCCATTAATATTTATCTCATTTTACTCTCTTTTTATTTGTTATCATTGTCTTCCATTAAAATAAATATTAATTGCACTTTCATATTATTTTTTTGTTCATTCTCGTGTTAAATTTTTATTTATATTTATAGTAGATTTGTAATATTGTACATGTAACATTCCAAATAGATTAATTAATAATTATAATCAAGTAATGTAATTCAAGTCATTAGTATAGTGAATCTAATTAAATAATCGAAATCATTAATTGAATTAAGTCAAGAGAGACAATGTTAACCATCATCGTTATCTACTTTCTCTCTTGAAGGAAGTCAAGAGAGAAATAAAGAAGGGGAGGAGTGTTTGTCAAAGGGGAGGAGTGTTGAGGAGGATAAGGAGGAATGGGAGAATAAAGAAGGGGAAATTGGTCATTTGGAGGGGATTCAAGAAAGAAAGGAGCACAAAAACGTTGGAGAAATAAATTGGTTTGAAAAAACTTTGGTTGCATACAAGATTGGCTGGTTGTTTGGATTTTGAGCTCGGGGGCTAGGAAATTGCAATGATTTTGTTCCTATATGGCTGGGAGGACACACGACTAAACCAACTAGAACATGTATTTCACTAGTTGATATTTTGTAAATATTGTAATTGTAAGGACCCCGCCATTACGACAAAAACGACGAACAACATGTAATTTTTTTTTTTTGCGCAAGGGAATTTAAAGCATCACAATTAATAACAACATCATCGACGCATCATCCAATATTTTAATGAAAAAATATTAGCACATTAACAATCAATCATGACACAAGATGGCACAATATCACCATGAATAACGATACCCATATCGATGGATTAACACAAATAAATAGCAGACCATAATCAATGCATCCATACAATTAGTAATGATGCACAAACAATATGAATCATAAATCGTTCAACTCATCTATAAATATAATCATCTGATAACACCAGGATAACATGAGATAACATAACGATAACTCAAGGATCATAAAGATAATCACAAGAATGACATAAGATACTACCCGCCCAACCCACCCTACAAGGTTAGGACCTCCAAGACACATAAGCAAGGCTCAAGCCCAGGTTCCAATTGATTTTAACCATTTAAGGTCTCAGGGTTGGCGATTGTTTTGAAGAACAAGGAGGTGTCTATGTACCAGTAACACAATCAAGTCCAAACTAACTATGCTAAGTCAACAACATCAACAATAATCAATTTCATCAATCCATCAATCCTAATTCACAATTAAACATGGTGCACGGGTAACCATTGTCATTATCAATAATACATCAACATTTAAATATTTGTTGCATGCGAGAGTAAACAATTCTAGAACATTCACATGTCAGCTTAAGTAATGGCGCAAGATTAATCATCAATTATATTCATTGTGTGAGGAAATCAATCACATAATTTCAATCACAAGTATCATTAATTCCAAGGTGCAAGTAAGAATGACAAAGCAATCACACGCCCACTTAAATTAAGGTGCTCAAGTAATTTTATTACTAAACTAGTCATGCATCATCATTAATGAAATGCACATGAGTAATCAAAGATAAAAAATTGTACTTACGTCATTATTCCCAAGCACAAGAAAACCAATTATTTAAGCACAACATAATCAAAGGTGCAAGGAAAATATTCATTAAATTTTTATGGCACCAATAGTAACTACACACATGTCCATCTACACATAGCTATTTATATCATGTCGCAAGTGATCATCAAATAAATTAAGGCATGGACGAAGTAATCAGTCAACCATTTGGTATCAACATTAATTCAATGGTTCCAAATGACCCATTACTTAGTCATTTCACATCAACAATTTCGTAGCACAAGAAGTCCAATGTCTAAACAATCATTCTTTACATCGTGTTTTCATTGCTCGCAAGAAGTCTAATGTCTAACAACATTCGCTATAGTATAATTTTAGTGCGCGCAAGGAATTTATTTATTTAGCTAGTCATCCAACAAGTTTAAAATTGTGGCACAAGTATCTAGGAACTTAATCATTAATATCAAATGTTTAATCGTCAAACATCTAAAGGTGGTATATCTAACTAACAATAATGTTTACATAGAAATGGCCCATGAGGTAAACACAAAGATATGTTTTATTAATAACCCTCCCATATTAATTAAACGCCATGCTGCTACACACAAACATTATTTAATTAATCTAAGATAAAATAAACTTTGACTGAAAGGTCCTCAATCCATTTCCTACAATGAAATTTATTCCAAATCAAAATTTTCAAATTCTAAACAATCTAGGAATAACAATTAAGGAAAAGCATTAAGAACATGTCCATTAAAATTAAAGACTCTTAAATCACATGATCAATGTCTGAATTTCCTCTCTGATCACAATTAATTATTTCCATCCTTCTAGATTATTAATTCAATCTACACAGAGCTAAATGAGGGAAAAACACATTGTTAAGGGGAAGGAAACTGCAGAGTATGTTACACGTCAAAATTGCTCAGCTGGATAAGTGTTGCATGTCCCTCTCAATTGTCGTAAGTGTCGCATCTTCCGTACAACTTTCGCAAGCGTCGCAAGTTGGTCATAAGTGTCGCAAATGATGTTCAGACATACTACCATGTCGAACGACACTAAGGAGGCACTTACAACATCTCATATGCTTGATTTAAAGGAGAAGAACTGGTTTGCTGAAGTCAAATAAACTCTTGACACCTAAAGGAAGTCCTGAAACTCGGTTTAGAAGAGGAGCGCTCCCCCAATGCAGCTCTGGAAGTGTTGGCGCTCCCCTATAATGCTTTAGGGAGCGTTATAATGCTCCTAGCCCCTTCTGAAGGAGCACTGCTCACCTTGAGAGCACTGGAGCTCCCCTAAAGCCTACCAGGGAGCGCTACAACACTTTGATGCCCCTTCTAAGGGAGAAATGCCTAATCTGAGGCAGTAGTTAGCCCGTTGAGGAGGATAAGGGAAGGATCTTTCGAGATTAGGAGGCAGTTGTGCTCGAATTCTTGGTTTCATCAAGAGATCCCTGATCTAAGGAGAAGGTCCCCATCTTGTTCTAAAGATAACTCAAGAGGTTAAGCTCCTCTTAACCTATATAAACAGACTCTATGATGGTGAAAAGGGGGGAAGAATTGAAGATATGAAACTTATGAACTTGGAGGAAACTTGCAGTCAGCCAAAGGAGAGTGATCAGTGAAGCTGTTGTTATCCAGGTTGTGGAGCTTTCAGGCAAGGTTTAGACGAAGAGGACTTGACGAAGCTATCGCATTCGCATCTATGATTGTAAGTACTGCTGTCGTTATTCTCATTAATATGGCACGCTTGGCCTGTTTCTTTCTAGTTTGTGTCTAATGTCACATGAACTTATCATTAATTGATAGATCTATTTTCAAGCTAATATCAATAGAGTAGGAAGCGGTTATATCTTGTTTTGTCCACAGAACTCAGCGAGGAGCAAAGGATTGGAGTGAAACTCGGAGCGTGCAGGGACAAACGTTGACTAAAGGTACTTCTATCATTCTTCCTTCTCATGTGTTAGTTTAGATAGATTTGAAAGGAAGTCGGTGTCCATGATAAGCATTTTTCTATCTAGGGTTAAGGTCAAGCTCTAGAGGCGATCTACCTGTCCGCAGGGAGATTTTCCTACAACAGAGTAAGCACCGAAAAATTTCTTCGAGAAAGAGATCAAAATCATTGTGTAGGAAGGGAAAATTTCTCTTAGCATGGGTAAGGAAATTTCACTGCACAAAGTGGGAAAATTCACAGGGATTTGGAGGGACATTCGTTGAGGGTTTATTATAGCTAATGCAGAGATGAAACATAGAGGTAGGAGGTCAATTTTGTGTGGGTTTCTCACAACCAATGCAGAGAGAAAACACAGATATAGGAGGTGAAAAATTTGGGTGGGTTTCTCACGGTCAATGCAGAGAGAAAACGCAAAGATAGGAGATGAAAAACGAGTGGGTTTCTTCCACCCAGAACACAGGGATATGTGTACAATTCATGGAGAAAGTTCATAGAATGAGAATGCTATTCGCTGGGCGAAATTTAAAAAGACACAAAGAACAATATCTCATAGATTTGAAAAATACAGAGTTAGGATGAGAACGCAAATCTATAGCTGGGAAATTGCATGTATTGAAATT
>ML793373.1:237442-274244 GCA_009831015.1 Picea engelmannii | reverse complement strand
TATATGCATATCTTAAAATTGTTTCCACTACATAAATACCTCTCGCTCTGTTAGAAGGAGTTTAGCTTACAAGCAATCAAGCCATAAATATGTAGTTTAGCTCACAAGCAATCAGGTCATTATCAAACTTTGTGTTAATTGTGAACATCCCCATAACTATCTAAAAATATAGCATATACAGATTTGTAAATTTTTATTCCTCCCAAGATCCTGTAATGATACTTTCAAAGTTGAAAATCAGATTCATAAAAACAGAAAGAGGTATGAACACCAAATTCCTTTATAATGCATTAACATGTTTATTTGCTTCGACATATTTTTCATCATATTGATATATTCGTGAAGGAATTTCTGTGAGCAGAAAATACATACAACAGAGTACGGAAGGGCTTCATCATTGAGCGAGCTGGTTGGCTGGCTACTCTCTTCCTTCCACCTACAAATTCAAAGATGATTTTAAAATATCATGCTATAACTTCCATCCAAAATAATTCTCAGCTTTCGTCAAAATTTTAGTCTTCCATTATTATTTTAGCCATTGACTCCATGGCAAAACTCTGGTACAAGCTCAACCAGTATATATATTATTGGAAATCAAATAACAACAAGGATGGACTTACAAGTTGGGTAAAAAATGTTATTTATCTTGAAAAATTTGAAGGATACTATGATTATACAGACTTCACAATATGCAGATGTAACAATTTTTCACTAAATTTTAAACAAAATTAAATAAAAAAATCCCAACAAAAACAATTTTTCACTAAATTTTAAACAAAATTAAATAAAAAAATCCCAACAAAATATTGAAAACTTAGATATACATTTAAAAATATGGAAAACTACAAAGAAATCATTTATGTGGGTTTAGCGAAAAGCCCTCCAATTTATGAAATAAAGACCGTTACAAATTACAAACGAAAACACTTTGAAAAAGTCTTAAAAGTTGACATAGGTGCCTCTCAAGATTACATCGTGACATCATATAATGTGAGTGTGTATACATCTGGAAGCCCAGCTGCTACAAAATGTGTGACAGACTCCCTCCACGAGCGAACAACCACTTTCTTCTTCTTCTGGTCATAAGATTTCAGTGACCCTGCCTTAGTCTTTGCTACGTATGAAAGGAATGTGCATATTCTCATAAACTCACCCCAATCTTTACTCATAAACTCACCCCAATGCTTCAAAGTCGCCTTGCATTGTTTTTGTCCGTCCATATACATAGCCTCACCGCAATCGAACTTTTGTGGGTGTTTTGTGTTTTCTGTGGTTTTTTCAATGGGTAAGCATTGAACGCATTGAAGCGGCGTTAGATATTGCTCGTTGGTTTTGGCGGCTCCACCTATGACTAGGCCTCTATTAGTCTTTTATATCACATGTCATAATTAATACTAGGGAAGGGTGCCACATAATTTAAAAGGAGTGACCAAACCGTAGGATTATCGACCATGGGATTAATGACATAAGGGACTAAAGTATTAAAAAATTCAATGTCCGCGAAAATTTAATCTCTAACCATTCAAGTCTTCGTTAGCTTTGAAGTGTGTGTAGTGGAAGTGGTCTCGTAAACGATTTTAATCTCTAACCATTCAAGTCTTCGTTAGCTTTGAAGTGTGTGTAGTGGAAGTGGTCTCGTAAACCATTGAGACTATCATTAGCAAGCTTCGATTGGTTTCTACGACATGTTTCAAGGTTGGATGAGCATGCCTTTGGCAGTCTTGCATGATGGCAAGGCATGCCTAAGTCCTAGATAGCTTGGAATTTTTTTTTTCCTAAGTATGGAAGCAAGATGAGGGTTTTCATTTGGGTTTCTTATAGAGACTAAATGTCGGCTTGGATGTTGGATGTTCCTTAGTTCATGGGTGCCTGGGAAAAAAATTCCTTGACTTGTGAGTTTAACATCTTAATCCACAACTTTAAGTTCCTAGGTAGCTAAGCACACATCTCAAGTTGGACAGATAGATGCCTGACATGACGTGCAACACAATGAAGGGAATGCTTGTTGTTGAGCTTGATTATCTTCCTAATTCATATGCAGGTCAAAGAGACTATACAATACACAATTCTCCCCCCCCACATTTTTTTTTTAAGTAATTCAAGTATTGTAATTTCATAGTAAATCTAGACCATTCATTATAAGGTCGCAGATTTGATGGTAGAAGTTATGTTCGGGTTTTTTTCTCTAGAAGGCAACCCTCTTTTATGAGGAATTGTATTGAGAATGTGTGGGTAGTAGAGTGAATATTGTATTCTGAGAGAGGATACTGTGAGAGATAGAAGACGAAGTTACAGTGGATGTGTTATAGGTTGTATCCCTTCATTTGTTGGATAATAATAAAGGAAGGACCTTGAAATTTGTCTAGTGGACATAGTCCACATTGGGTGAACCATGTATATTTGTGTCTCTATTGTATTGTGTATCTTCTGTGTTTTATTTCCACATTTGTTTCATTTTATTACTTCACGATCCTGTTTTTCTAACAACTAGTATCAAAGTCAAAGGTAACTCATAGGAAAAGAGGGTTCCTGGTTCAAGTGGGAGCAATGACGAAAGATGAAAATTTTAAGATTGATAAATTTAACGGCCAAAACTACCAGCTATGGAAGATTATTTATATCAGAAGGATCTATTCCTACCACTGGATGGAATAACAAAGAAGTCGATGAGTATGACAAACGAAGAATGGAAGGTTCTTGATAGAAAGGCATTGGGAATGATACAGTTGTGCCTGGCAACATCGGTGGATTTCAATATTTCAAAAGAAAAGACAACGAAGGATCTAATGGAGGCATTGGCTAAACTATATGAAAAACCGTCGGCCTCAAATAAGGTATTTCTAATGAAGTGATTATTTAATATAAAGATGTCAGAAGGTGGGTCTGTTGCCAATCATTTAAATGAATTTAATATGGTTACTAATCAACTAAGTTATGTAAAAGTGGACTTTGATGATGGGTTTAGGGCTCTTCTAATCTTTTGTTCATTTCTAGAAAACTGGAACGACTTGGTAATGGTTGTAAGTAACTTTGTGTCTGGTTCAAACACTCTGAAATTTGATGATGTTGTTGGTGTTATCCTTAGTGAGGAAATGTGATGGAAATGAACATGCAAGACATCAGGTAATGCATTGACTAGGGAGAACAAGGGAAGAAAAAAGGATAGAGGAAAGGGCTCAGGGAACCATGGGAATTCTATAAAGGGTAGATCCAAATCAAGACTAGGAAAAATAGAGTGTTGGAATTGTGAGAAGAAAGGACATCTGAAGAAAGACTACAGAGCTCCAAAGAAACAAATAGATGGACAACAAGAGAGAAATCATGAAGCAAATGTAACATGTGATCTGTTATAAGATTCTTTGATTCTTTCTTTAGATAATATCACTGAATCTTGGGTAGTAGATTCAGGGGCTTCAATTCATGCCACACCCCATATGAAATATTTCCAAGATTATGTTCAAGGTGATTTTTGATAGGTTTATTTGGGTGATGATGAACCATGTCAAATTCTTCGAATGGGTAAGGTAAAAATAAAGCAAAAGAATGGAAAACAATGGTTATTGAAAGAGGTGAGACATACACCAGATTTGAGAAGAAATCTAATTTCAACAGGGTAGTTTGCAAGTGAAGGTTGTATATCTATATTTACAGATAAGGCGTGGAAGGTCTCTAAAGGATCATTAGTAATGGAAAAAGGGGAGAAGGTAGGTACATTGCATTTATGTACTATTATTGTTGACTCTTCTATCTCTTTAGCTTTTACAGGAGTGGATACAACATTGTGGCATCATAGGCTTGGACACATGAGTGAGAAGGGGATGTAGATACTTCACAAAAGTAATTTGTTTCTAGATCTTAAACAAGTTGATTGGGATTTCTGTGAGCACTATGTTTATGGAAAACATAAGAGAGTCAAATTTCTTAGAGTCAAATTTCTCAGAGTCAGAAAGAAAACAAGAGTGAAAAGTCAGAGATTGTGCATACAAATGTATGGGGACCAACTCATATAGCTTCTCTTGGTGGCTCTCATTATTACGTTACTTTTATTGATGATGCAACTAGAAAAACTTGGGTTTATTCCATTCGAAAAAAATATGATGTTTTTGATACTTTTAAGAAATGGAAAGCTTTAGTTGATAATGAGACAAGAAAGAGGTTGAAGTGTCTCAGATCAGACAATGGAGGTGAATATTGCAGCAAGGATTTTGATAATTACTGTTCATACCATGGGATTCGTAGAGAAAAAATAGTTCCAGGAATACCACAAGAAAATGGTGTGTCAGAAAGGATGAACATGGCAATCATGGAACGTGCAAGGAGTATGAGATTGCATGATGGGTTTCCCTTACAATTATGGGAAGATGTCGTAGATACTATTGTTTACTTAATAAACATAGGACCTTCAAGTTTGGATGGTGGCATTCCAGAGGAGGCATGGAAATGTAAAAAGGTAAACTATTCATTTCTAAAGACTTTCGGTTGTGAAGCATTTGTCCATATTGATAAAGAAAATAGAACAAAGCTTGAAACAAAATCCAAGAAGTGTACTTTTATTGGATATGTTGTTAATGATTTTGGTTATCGCTTATGGGATTATGAAAATCACAAAATCATTAGGAGTAGAGATGGCATATTCAATGAGAAGGTCATGTACAAAGATTAGTTGTAGGGAAGGAAATAGGAAGAACAAAAACTAGAATACACGGTGCTTGATCAGATCACTGAAAAAGAAATTTCAAAGGTACCAGAAAATCAAAATGTACAACAACAGGAGGAACATGTACCTCAAACTTCTGCAAGTGTTGTTAGAATATCTACCAGGTTAAGTAGACCCCCTAAACAATACTATCCTTCATTGTATTATTTATTGTTGATTGATTCTAGTGAACCAGAAATTTATGAAGAGGCAATGCAGCTAGACACTAAAAATAAGTGGGAGAAATGCATGAAAGAGGAAATACATTCCTTGGTAAATAAACAGAATTGGGACTTGGTTCAGTTTCCTGCAAGAAAAAGAGATTTGCTTAATAAATGGATTTATAGGTTGAAGGAATAAGTTGGAGGTAGAAAGAGGTACAAGGCTAGACTTGTTGTAAAGGGGTTTTCACAAAATAAAGGTATAGATTTTGATGAAATATTTTCTCCTATTGTTAAAATGACTTAAATTAGGACTATTTTAAGTCTTGTGGTAATAGAAGATTTGCATCTTGGAGAGTTAGATGTAAAAACAAGTTTTTCCCATGGGGATTTGGAGGAAGATATTTATATGCAGCAACCACATGGGTAAGAGGTTAAAGGAAATGAGAATTTTGTATGCAAGTTAAAGAAGAGATTGTATGGCCTAAAGAAAGCTCCAAGGCAGTGGTATTTGGATTTTGATAGGTTTATGATAGAACAAGGTTATAGTAGATGTCATTCTGATCATTGTGTTTATTTTAAGAGGCAAGAAAAATGGAAGCTATATTATCTTGCTATTGTATGTAGATGACATGCTTATTACAGGATCTAATATGAAGGATATAAATGTGCTCAAGAAGAAATTAGCTAATTCATTTGTGATGAAATATTTGGGTGCTACAAAGAAAATCCTTGGTATGAGAATAACAAGAGACATGCAAAATCACAAATTGACATTGTCTCAAGGTGAGTACATAGAGAAGGTGTTGGAGAGGTTTAGGATGCAGAATGAAAAACTAGTTTGCACACCATTGGCCAACCATTTCAAATTAACCAAGGAAATGTGTCCCAAGACATGGGAGCATATATAATACATGTCCAAGGTACCTTATTCATCAACAATTGGAAACTTGATGTATGTGATGGTGTGCACAAGACCAGATATTGCATAAGCAACAAGAGTTGTGAGCAGGTATACAAATAATCCTAGTAAAGAATATTGGGAGGCAATGAAGTGGATTCTCAAGTATTTGAGAGGTACCAGTACTCCTGCATTATATTTTGGAGGTTTATACAATGTTCTACAAGGATATGTTGATTCAGATATGACAGGTGATAAAGATAGTAGGACGAGCACCACATGGTATGTTTTTACTGTAGGTGGAACAACAATAAGTTGAGTTTCAAAACTGAAAAAGGTTGTTGCACTTTCAACAATGGAAGCATCTTATGGTTACTATATGTATGTGACACAAGTGAGATGAAACATCTGTCTGGGAGGGACATATGATGGTTGTCAAGTTGGAAAATCATAGAGGAAGGTTATGTTGTGACATGAGAACCCTGTGACAAGACATGATCGCTATAGAAAATGTTGTGTTGTGGTAACATGGGTCAGATCATGCCTCGAAAGAGAAAGTCAAAGGGATGCCTCGACTCTAAGACTTGATTAAGTCTCTAAACTCTTCTTTTGTGAGAAAGCCTTGGCAAGGAAAGATGGATCACCCGAGGGAATGTATAACAAAGAAGGGGATGTCTGAGCTTGGGCCTAGTGGGTGAGTGACCGCAAGGAAGAGGAGACTTCAAATAATTATTGTAAAATATTGGTTGGGATCATGCACACAATGGGTATGTCAAGGAAAAAAATGGGGCAAGTTAGTAAGAAAAACAACTAGATGCAGATCCATGAAATTGCACATATAAGTATTGTGTTGATATTAATATTTCCCCTTGAGTTTTGAACAGCAGTAAAATGTTTTTGCATGAAATTGTGATTAATATGCTTGTTGTTTGAAATCATTGTAGGCATGTGACAAAGGCCAAGAGTCTCGGACAAGACCAAGCGGAGAAAAGGGAAATGTCGCTAAAGCAGCTGAAGCATGAGGCATGAATGGTGTTGTTGAGATGCAAAGAACATAGAGGACAATGTTCCTTTAAAGGGGAGGGGATTGTAATACCCATGTTTCCCCCATCTTGTAAATATAACTATATTTTGCTAAAACAATAGTGTAAATATTTATGCTACTAATGTAAAAAGGAAAATTTTGGACAACTGCTGAGGGGGGGATTGCCTATACAGGTCATGATGCCATGAGAGGGAAACAATGAGGAAATTTCCCTTGCCAATTTAAAATTCAAGAAAAATACAGATTGCCCATTTTCAAGAATTGTGATTAATGGAGGAAGTGGGTAGTTGAAATATCATCTTCCCAAATTTATGAACAAGAATGGGTTTTGTACCAAAATTTCCTTGCCTCAAAAGCATGGGTAGAAAAATACCCATCTACAGGATTCTAGGCTGACCCACGAATTAGGGGATTTGACCCACAAAGTCTTGCAAAAGAATGTATGAAATAAAAGGAAAATCGTGGGCACAGAGAGAGAGAGACTAGAGGAATGAGACTGGTGACCATTTTTCTAAAGTGGGAGAACATGTGCAACTATCTGGTTTGGAAGAGAACTAAAAAATGAATTTGTTCTGAGTATGGGAATTGTTGGGTAGAGTTTTCTAACCAAGCTGATAAATGGGGTTGCAGAGAGGATGAGTGACTGAGCAAGCACTCATTACAGACCCCCTTACTTGGCAGAGAGAGAAATGATCTTATAAATTCTTGTGAGAAGAGGAGAGCGATCTCCATCCCTGGTTGTTGCTGAACAAAAAGGAAGAGTCTGTAACATCCCGCTCTGGCGCACTGAGAAAACATATTCTTGAGGACACTTGCTCGCAAGTGATCCAGACTATTATGATATTAAAACCTTTGTCCTTGATTATGATGCGTTATGATAGATGACATGATGTTTTACTGCATTGACATAAACAGGTGCTATTGACTCGGTTTTACTAAGTGTGCAGGGTTTTGGAACTTGAGGATGCAGAGGCATCGACAGAACCCTTGGACTCTAGATCGAGTCAGGGAGTGTGCTATTGGGGTTTGATTGTTTTACTATGATTTTAGTACATTTGATTAGATGATATGATGTGGCCATGTTCTGACATGATTGTTGATGATGCAGGCTGACGATAGCTTTCCAACCATACTCACATATGGAGTAAAGGGGCCACACACGAATATGAGAGAAGTTGAGGGAGAGGTGTGGACAACAGCCCTACAACAACCTACTAGCACTCCCACCGTGGATCGAACTATAGGTTAACGATTACCTAGTTCGAGAGAACCCACGATGCCGCGAGGGCGGACTGCGACCATCGCTCACGATGATTCTAAGGGGCACGCAATAAGGTGGGGGTCTTATTCCTTAGAAGCCCTTAGTCTCCCACAAGTTCACCTGGCGGAGTGTTGAGTCCAGGGGTTATTGATGTCTACCAATTAGTCAAGAAGCGAGTGGCACCCTTGGAGCACGTGGTGCATCCTAAAGGGCACGTCGCGCAAAAGAAACAAAAGGGTGAGTGGCACCCTTGGAGCACATGGTGGGTCTTGAAGGGCATGTTGCGCAAAAGAAATAATAGAGGCGAGTGGCACCCTTGGAGCATGTAGTGCGTCCTGAAGGGCACGTCGCGTTGATGATGATAGAGGGTTGGACCTAGATGGCCCTAAAACATTTAACACATTAAGAAATTTTAAAATGACTCCCCTAATTAAATGTCGCCCAGTTCAGAATCTAGGTCCTAAGTCTGAAACTTTGTTAGGGGTAAATTTTTGTCTACCCTTGAGAAAACATCTCTAAAAAATTTAAAAATAGTAAAATTAAAATAAAAACCCTTTAAGTAATAATTTTGGTATTCATAAATTTTTGGGGTAAAATGAATAGAGTAAGAAATTAATTAAAAGCTGTGGATATAAAATATAAAGAAGAAATTAATTATTTTTAATTTTTGATAGTTTAAAAAGATGTTGAATTAATAATAAAAGGGAAAAAGGGGTTAAATTGCAACTGTCATTTTTATCTCTAATAAAAATGGGAAAGAGGGAAATTATAACATTTAGGAAACTAGGGAATGGAGGTAACTTAAGAAGGGAAAGAGGGGAACTTATGGTAAAAAGCGAGGTCAACTTAGTAAAGAATCTGCAATTAAGAACCTTCTAAATTGAACTAAATTAGCAACTTCATTTTAGGGAAAGTATTTAAAACCTGTAAGGGAATCTAGAGACACCTAGGAGTAAAAATAGGAGTAACTCTAGGTGGGTGAGGGAAATAAGACAATTTAATAAATTAAAGAAAATAGTTAATGGAGAAACGTGGGGGATGGATGACACTTGTACGAAGGAGAGTTTTTAGAAGATTTTTATTAAAACTTAATTTAAATAAGATTTAGGGAAAGATGGAAGTTCAAAAACTCTATAAAAGAAAGGGAAGAGAAGGAAGAAGGGCATCGAATGTTAGCGTAACGTTACGCTGTCGGATTAGTGACTTGACTGATTTACTTGTAGGGAGTTGGGATTTCCCAGCTCGTATAGGAGTGGTAGCTCGGCCTTGCGAGGCAATTTGGGAGCTAGACGTACCATCTGGATAGTGTGTGGCCCCTTTGCGTCTTGGGGGGATAAGGGGGAAGCAGAGTTACCGTAGCGTTGGTTGGGAGGTATCGGTGTAGTCTCGACGGTCGACAAGCGGAAGAGCTTGGAGCACGGGACATCATATGAAGTGGGCGATAAGGAAACGATATGCGCTTTTAATTTGTAGAGTAGAATGCATTAGGCGTTATGCTTGGATCTGAATATTGATTATGAATTCGGCATGTTTACACCTAGTGTTATCTCGTTTGTACTTCATTTTTATTTATCGCTGGACATTTTTGCGTATTTCTTTCTTGACTACATTATATTGCTGCTTATGGGATTCACATTTTAAATGGTGGAGCGTAGGACGTTCCTGTCAACCATCTATCTCTGTCGTTTACCCCTAAGTGATTGAGGGTCCTCGCACCTTTGTTGTGGTGAAAATCTATTCTTGTTATCCTTTCTATTTTCCCTAATTTATCACTCCTCGTATTTTTTTTCTTTCATTGGTATACTCCTTGCCGGCATATGGCTTGCGTTTGATTTTTTTTATGTATATAAAGAAGTCATTCCATCCCTAGATAAAAATATCTAGCGATTGCCACCTTAAGACCACAGCCATAGCTCGAGTACCTGGCGATTGGGCCTTTAGTTGTCTGCTTTTCGTTTTTTTTTTATTCCATTACGATTTACCCTTGCCGAACCACCCTGGTTGATGTGTGGACTGCGATTTGTTATTTTATGGACTGAGAGCCCTTAGTTATTGACTGCTTTCTTTTGACTCGATGACTACGACCTACAATTCTTTTGTACGAGTTTATTTTGAGCCTTGGTAATAAGGAGTCAATGTTTAAGGTGCTAGGCAACGCTATCGTTGTTAGCATTCGTGGATAGTGTGCCAGACCTTCCAGTGAGGCATCTATTTTGTGGTTGTTGGACAACGAACTGATAACTGGAGTGGCCACTGATGCCAAAATTTTTATGATTGTGTTGTATATACATTTTTCATGCTTAACTTGATTGAGGACGTTTGGACAACGGGCTACCCTTGGGCAAAATCGGAATGCCTTCGCTGTTATCTATCATAACTCCATGATTTTTGTTTTACCGATTTGTTGTTGGATAGTTGCTACACGGACCCCTTCTTCTGGTATTGACCCGACTTTACCCTCCCCTTTGGTCGGTGGTGTAGTTGTTGGAAGGCCATGATTGTGCCTCTATAAACACGGACTGGTGTATCACCGAATAATGCCCACAACCTTGGTTATAAGTGTTAGCCTGTGTCTACTTTTGAGCCTTACAATCTGCCTCAAATCTGTGTTGCGTCTCCCTGCTGTAACACCCACGTGCGTGCTAAACCATTGACCAGGTTGCGAAAGAACGCACCCACGAACGCATCCATTAACTTAGACCACCCCTCACCGTATCCCAACCCTTCCTGCGTTTTCTTTTCTTCTTGATTTTCGTTTGAGGATCGGACACTGTAACTTTCCTACCCTGGAGATCTCTTAATCAACTCATGGCCATTTGATCAGAAGGCCCAACCTTGCTTGCATTTTCATGATCCTCCCTGTATCGCAGGATTATGTCAGACCGTGTATGGTTTTCCAAACCTGAGCTGTAATTTAACCTTCTGATAGCCCAAATGAGCAAGGGCCCCAGCCTGTCCACCTGTGAGATGTCAGGATGGAAGCGACCTTTAAGGGAAGTGGCGGTTTCCCGTGTTGTTTTCTGGAATTACCGAGTAAACAGTGGAATGGATTTTTATAGTAGTTCCTGGATTTAATTTGGTGACTACAGTTGTAATTAACATAAATATCGTACCCCCTTTATTGGCAATTTTAACTATAATACAACAGTTGAATTGATTGACAGATTAGTCGTTGAATCTTCCTTCATGTTTAATAGTTTCGTGTTAAAGGTGATGGTAGAATTGAGTTAAGGTGTATTTATGATTATTAGTCTTAATAGCTAAATTGTTCTTAGTTAACTAATTCAGTTCCTTGTCCTTTCATTTAATTCTAGTTAAGTTTCTAATTGGGATAAGAAGAAGTTTGTCTTAATATAAATTGTTAGCGGGTATGGTTTTAATGTAATTGTGTATTGTTTTTATAATTGTTTAGTTGGTATTGTTTGTAGTGGGTATGGTTCTACTATAAATTGAACATGGTTTTAATATAAATTGAGTATTGTCTCAATACTAATTGAATATCATTCTATTACAAATCGGCCATGGTTTAATATAATTTGGGTAGTGTTTTAATATAATGGGGATATTGTTTTAATAATGGCCAGATCTAAAATTGTGACACTTGGACTTATAGAGAGAGAGTGGGTGAGAAGAAATTGTTACTCTCCCTCATTTAATCCTTCTTCACTCAGCATCTTGTTGATCTATTTTAATAATATGATATTGCGCACTAAGGAATTCAGGCCTACCTGGATGCTAACCTTAAATGAAGGAATGGTGTTATAGAGTTCCCTTAGATTTGTCTTTTGGCAACTTACAGGCGTTCATGTAAATTTGGATTCCTTTAATTATAACCTATTACTGAGAAGAGGGGAATGTTCAAGACCCTTGGGATGTATTTATAATAATAATAAAAAGGATTATGGCTAGATTTACTTTTGGAATTTAATATCTCATTAAATTGGTATAAGAAGGGAGAATAGTAGCTTTTTAATGACTTTTAAGTGGTGAGTAATTTAATGAGTTAAGGAGTTAATAATGTCTCACTAATGCTCTAGCCTTAATGTAGATAACTATGCTAGCTGTTATATTAAAGGTTGTATTATTGTCATGATAAATTCCTTAATTGTTATATTAATTGTCGATATCTTGAATTTGATTAAAAATACACTTCCAATGCAATACAGTAATAGTAGTGAGTAATTTAATGAGTTAAAAATGATTCACCATTGGAATTTGCCTTGACGAGATAACTTTGATAATTGCGATATTGATGGTTTTGTCTTTTTCATTAGCTTAGTAGGCTTGGTCTGCTTGTGTCGGGCAAGATGTAGACACCTCCATGTTCCTCAGAACGGTCGCCAACCCTGAGACCTTAAATGGTTAAAATCGATGGGAACCTGGGCTTGAGAGTTGCTTATGTGTCTTGGAGGTCCTGACCATTGCAGGGTAGGATGGATGAGTATTCAGTCTTAATATTTGTCGATTGATTTTCATTCATTGCTTACAGAGGTTTATGTGCGTCTTAGATCTTTTTGTTGTCATCGCATTGCATGCGTCATGTTCTTCGTCATATGGCGATGCAGAGTCGAATGTATTTATTATCCTTGTACACATGCGCACACACACACAAAAAAAAAAAAAAATTGCACTTGTTATAAGAGGTTTGTCATCATAACGAGGAGGTTCGTTACATATGGTATCGGAGCGGGTTCGACCCGCGACTTGGGATCGCTACGGCTTTCGTCGACATGATTTGATTATACTGTTGTTGATCGAGTTGATTGTGTGTGTGTGTCGGTAATCATGGTTAGAGGACGTCGTGGAGGCAGACGACAGGGTGCTAGGGGAGGAGGTGCGACACCTCTAGTAGCATCCACACCTGAGGGGTATAACCCCCAGGGAGACGAGCAGGTTCTCGGACAGGAGCATATAACAGTTGGCAATGTAGTTGGGATGATGAGATCTTTTCAGCACATGTCCGAGGCATTGATCATCCATCTGGACAGAGATGAGGCCAGGGCACCGGCACCCACTGAGGTTCCACAACGCGCACCGGCCGTTACTGGTAGCATTCACCGTGAACTCGAGAAGGTCAAATTTCTCGAGTTCTTTGGTGCCCCAGACGATGCCGCCACCGAGGCATGGTTGGAGAACATGGTGATGTGCTTTGCACTTCGTGATTATACCTCCAACATGAAGGTCTGCATGGCGGTCTTTCAACTGAAGGGGAGCACTCTTCTATGGTGGAAGATGCTCCTACCGCAGTTGAACATGGCCATCGAAGACGTGTCATGGGAACTGTTCGAGGAACGGTTTCAAGAGAGGTACCTTTCAGAGGAATTCATTGAGCATTAGCTCAATGAGTTCAATGTCTTACGACAGGGAGGTCGTATGGTGCCCAAGTATGAGGCCCATTTTATGGAGATGCTCCGGTATGCTCCATACCTTAACATGGAGAAACTTAAGGTCAATAGATTCATGTTTGGCCTTAATGGTAGCTTGCGTGAAAGGATTAGGATTTTGATGCCTCAAACATTGCACAATGCCATCCAAAAGGCCCTCATAGCAGAGGAGGAGCTTATTAGTGGGGTTCAAACCAGGACTCTAGCGAGACCAGTAGGGCAGGTCCCATCTGGAACACAGCAGTACTAGACACCAGCGAGACATCTGTCGGGATATCATGACTTCCAGAGGGGATCCACTTTCACTACACCCCGATGACCGCCGCCTCAGCAGCGGACACCTTATTGGGGACCACATCATCAACAACAGCGTCACCCGTAGCAGCAACAATTTAGGCCTATTAAGCAAAACAGACCAGGGTTCGAGGCCGGTGGGCCATCATCTTCTACTTCGGGTACCAAGACTACTGGGCCTAAGAAGGGGTGTTGGACGTGTGGGGAGCCACACTACCAGCGCGACTGTCCTGTGGAGAGGACCAGACCGTTTGGATCAGCCGGACCCATTACAATGGGAGATATGGGCAAGGCCCATCGGATTCACGTAGCGGTGAATAACCACCAGGCAGAGCATTAGTCGACTATGCTCTAGACGACAGGTATTGTCGCTGACCAGACCCTTAGTATTTTGATAGATCCCGGTGCTACCGAGAGTTTCAGTTCAGGTGCAGAGCTAAAAAGGATTAAGGTAAAGGCAGTCGAACATGATGAGTTTAGATTCGTGGAGATGGCCTCAGGAGCCAAACAGAAGGTTGGAGGAAAGGTTACAGGTCGTGCCCTTAACTTGGGAGAGTTTGTCACGAGGGCCAACTTGTACATCATGATCTTAGGATCTTATGATGTCGTGATTGGTATGGATTGGTTGGAGTCGCATGAGGCAATACTCAACTGTAAGACAAAACAGTTGAGCTTGGTCGATGACGAGGGACAGAGATGTGTGATTGTAGGACGGAACCAGGGAGTTTCCCTGAGGTTCGTCTCTTCCTTACAACTATGGAAGAGTATGCGCAAGGGGTGCAAGCTTTATGTGATCCTTGCGTTAAATGAGAAGGGAGTAGCAGAAGGTCTAGAACACCTTCCGGTGGTGAGAGAGTTTGTGGACGTATTTTAGGAGGAGTTACCTGGGATGTCGCCAAAGAGAGAGTTGGAGTTTACCATAGACCTAAAACCGAGGACTGAACCGATAGCAAGAACGCCTTATCGGATGTCCACCCCGGAGTTACAAGAGTTGAAAATGCAATTGAAGGAGTTGCTGGACCTGGGACTGATACATCCTAGTGTGTCACCGTGGGGTGCACTGGTTATTTTCATACGAAAGAAGGATGGATCATGGAGGCTTTGCATTGACTACCGTTAACTAAACAAGGCTATGATCAAGAATCAGTATCCCTTGCCGAGAATTGATGATTTGTTCGATCAAATGAAGGGAGCAATGGTGTTCTCCAAGATCGATTTGTGATCAGGGTATCACCAGTTGCGGATCAAGGAGGATGACGTCCCTAAGACCGCCTTTAAGATGAGGTTTGGACATTACGAGTTTACTGTCTTACCGTTTGGACTGACAAATTCCCCAGGGGTATTTATGAGTTTGATGAACGGGGTGTTCCGCGAGTACTTGGACAAGTTCATCCAAGTATTCATTAACGATATTTTGATTTACTCTCGTACGATGGAAGAGCATGACAAGCACTTGTGCTTGGTACTACAGTGTCTGCGAGAGCACAAAATGTATGGGAAATTGTCCAAATGCTCTTTTTATCAATCAAGGATTCACTACTTAGGGCATGTCATCTCCGGCGAAGGTATCACCATGGATCTAGCCAAGGTTTAGGCTATTATGGAATGGCCTACACCGACGAATGTCACGGAAGTGCGTAGCTTCATGGGTTTGGCAGGATACTATCGACGATTCATCGAGGGATTTTCAAAGATAGCAAATCCGATCACGGAATTGCAAAAGAAAAACAAGAATTTTGTTTGGATCGAGAAATGCGCGGAAGCATTTCGAAGGCTTAAAGAGTTTTTGATGATAGCACCGATACTAAAGGTCCTTGACATGGACACAGACTTCTTAGTATGCATAGACGCATCCAAGAAAGGCTTAGGCAGAGTCTTGATGCAAGATGGACGAGTGATTGCTTACATTTCGAGGAAAATGAGAAGGCAAGAGGAGAACTACACGACGCATGATTTAGAGTTATTAGCCATTGTATATGCCTTGAAGGTTTGAAGACACTACCTTGTTGGACGAAAATTTGAACTAAAGACTGATCATTGTGGACTACAACACATTTTTACGCAAAGCGACCTGAACACACGACAATGGCGTTGATTGAAATTGCTTAGTGAGTACGACTTTGAGATTACTTACATAAAGGGAATAATGAACCGAGTGGCGGATGCTTTGATTCGGAGGACACGCATCTTTTCAGTGTTTCCTCTTCAGACGAATCTACGTGAGAAGATTCTCACTTTACAACGTGATGATGACTGGTACAAAGAGGTCGAGGGTTTTATCGGACAAAACACCATGATGGTACCATGATATGAGGGATTTTTATTTGATAGCGATGGGTTATTGAGGTTTAGAAGTCGGATTTACATACTGCCAAACGACAAGTTGAGGATGTTGATCCTGAGCGAGGATCATAGAGCAGTTTACATGGCTCACCCAGGAGTCACGAAGATGAGGGCAGACCTTAAACCCTTATTCTTCTAGAAGGGAATGAAGGCCGACATAGTCAACTATGTGGCCAGATGTCTGGAGTGCCAGCAGGTAAAGGCTGAACATAGACACGCAACAAGATTACTACAACCACATGCCATTCCAGAATCGAAATGGGAGGTTATTTCGATAGATTTTATTGTTGGATTGCCACCGATGGCAAGGAGACATGACTCTATTTTTGTAGTAGTAGACACTCTGACGAAGAGTGCTCACTTTATTCTTGTGCGTACGACGTATCAGACACCTGACATAGCTAGAGTTTTCATCAGTGAGATTGTGAGGCTGCATGGCATGCCTAAGAGGATTATATCCGATCGAGGATCGGTGTTTACTAGACGATTTTGGATGAGTTTCCAAGAGGCCTTGGGAACCCAACTTAACTTTAGTACTGCGTATCACCCAGAGACTGATGGACAGACCGAACGAACGAACCAAACCTTGGAAGACATGTTGCGCATGTACGTAATGGACCAACATAAGCATTGGGAAGAGTTTTTTCTACTAGTGGAGTTCGCTTACAACAACAGTTACCAAAGCACCATTAAGATGGCGCCTTTCAAGTTTCTTTACAGGCGACCATGTCGGACGCCCTTGAGTTGGGATCGGCTTGAGGATAGGGTCCTGGTGGGACCAGAAGTGATCCAGGTAATGGAAGAGCAAATGCAAACCATAAGACAAAGGATTAAAGAAGTGCAGGATCGACAGAAGAGTTATGCTGATGCGCACCGAGTCGACCGTAGTTACGAGGTCGGTGATCAAGTCTTCTTGCAGGTTAAACTGCATAAGAGTTCGATCAAGTTTGGAAAGGGAGCTAAAATCTCTCCTAGGTTCATGGGACCTTTCAAGATTGTGGAGAGAAAGGGGCCCATGGCCTATCGACTAGCTTTGAATAATTTATTTATTTATTTATTTTACACTATTAGCTTTGAACAATTTCATATATACAATGTGCAACTTTACCTAATTCTTTAGTTTTTAGTTGTGACTTTAATTATAGATTGAAACAAATTTGTTGTAATTTTTTTTGTTTAAAATTGTCTTGAGTTGAATACATAGTTAAAACACAAGTTAAAATATATCTTTTACAATTTTTAAAACTTTTTAAAAATATCTCACATTTACATGTTTTGAATTTTATATGGGAGTGAGCTAACTCTTCTATTTTTGGGATTCTAACCATAGAATAATGTCTAATCTTCAACAATATGCATCATGATGTCAGGGATATTTCATTGAGCTCAATTTTGTAGAAGTGTTAGCTTACTCCTTTAGTTTTTCTCTTGACTGGACCATGATCTGGATTATTTTCGGCATGGAATGAGAGCGGAGATATAACAAAGAAATGCACAGAGATATCATAGATATTCAATAATATAACATAAATGTATCAGAGATGCAACCATAAACATAGGTATACAGTAATACATGATTTCTATTAATAAAAGAAATGTACAAAGACTATAAAAATACAGAGTGAAAGACTCGTTAGAATGGTGACAGCTTATCTCTGAGAAGAGATGTGACGGTTACTTGCATTCGCATGAAGATGATTACAATGAGTCTCTGAAAGCCTTTTTACAATAAACAGGAATGCCAAAAACCCTAGACATCCAAACACCTAACCCTAGGATATGAAGCGCCAAAAGTCATGTGGACCCCGTTTGGGTAAGTTAGTACATCAACTTCTCGGAGTCGTAACTTTTGCATACGATCTTCGTTTTAGGTGTATAATAGCTCGTTGGAAAGGTATCATCGAGGAGATTCATTTTGGGGGTTCAATCATGCCTTCGACTATCATTGAGAACCTAGATCTCGAAAAACCTTCATTTAGGCCCTCAAAATGGTCCTGAAAGTTAAAACTTGCTAAAAATAGTAAATTGTCAAAATTGCCAAAAAACTGTTTTGAGCCAGTTGGAAAAGGTGGGTGACCACCGATATCCACCTGGATCATTCCATAACTTTCTACATACTTTAATATAATCAATATAATGGTAATAACAAAGAATAAAGACAAACCATTTGACATGTGTAAAACTAAACTATATAAAATTGATAAATCAAAAATATCAACCAATAAGTAGCTAGAAAATTACAATTTAAAAATTAAAAAATAATTTTATTTTTATATAATATTTATTTAATTTAAATAATTTACCAAATTTAATAATTTAAAAAAATATATACATATAAATTAATTAAAAATCAAATGAGATTAAAACCCGATTTGCAGGTATTAAAAACATCACAGTTGAATAACCATGGAAATATGGAAAACAATAAAGAAATCATTTATGTGAGTTAGTGAAAAGCCGTTCAATTTATGAAAAAATACCGTTACAAATTACAAACGAAAGCACTTTGAAAAACTCTTAAAAGTTGACTTAGGTGCCTCTGACTTAGGATCTCCCGTGAGCGAGTTACCCAGACCACTCAGTTCTTATATCAAATTGAAAAATCAATTGCATACAAAAACATTACACAATATAAATACATTTATAAATATGTTGTCAGATTCAACTTATTCCTTATTTAAATATAGTTGTTGAGAGAATTTATCAACAGATTTCTATTAACTCTAACCAACCCAATCCAATTTCTAAACTAAACATTATCTTCAACACAAATTAGAAACAAAAACACTTTGAAAAAGTCTTAAAAGTTGACTTAGGTGCCTCTGACGATTACATCATGTAATGTGAGTGTGTATACATAAGGTCGGATAGACTCCCTCCACCCGCGAACAACCACTTTATTCTTCTTCTCGTCATAAGATTTCAATGACCCTGATTCAGTCTTTGCTACGCAATTAAGGAATGTGCGTATTTTCTCAAACTCATTCCAACTTGTACAGTTCACATCAACTCTAATCTCCTTGGTTTTATTGGTTTTATGGTTCATATCAACTCTGATCTCCTTGGTTTTATGCTTCAGAGTCATCTTGCATTTTTGTGTGTCATTATTATACTCATCCTCGATAACAATGGAGCGATTGAAATTGAACATTTGTGGCTTTTGTGGGTCTTGTACTGTGTTTTCTACAATGGACTAGGTTTATATTGCCCCTCACAAATTTTAATTGTATATCATTGCAAGGCTTCAAATTATCCACCCACATATCCAATGAATACACAAACCTCCTCATTGAATAAGGCAGTTTCTCACATATACACTGCACTGACGGGTAGAACACTTTATTGATTTTCTCATAAATCCATGACACCAGTGGTGGGAACTGCAACACTGTGGATGCAATGCTGAAAAATGTAGGATAATACCAAGAGAAATTCTTTTTCAATATCAGATCTGTAGTAACTGTAGTGGATTTTTCAATGATTGATCTTCTATGATTTGTGTTATCTTGCACCTTGTCTACCAGTTCTTCCATGGCCAAATTTTTACCAAGCTCGTCTAATTGAGGTAGTCAACAACATCTAATCAACTCTTATGTGGCTTTGTGTAATTTCGAGCATACTGCCATTGATTTAGTGACCTCTTCATCTGCTCTTTTCCTGACTTGTTGGAAACGGTCTAGTGAATATAGATCTGTCTTCCTCTCTTAGGCTAATGGTCGATATAGCTCAACTAGTGCATCAAGATTCTTTGCAATCCACTTGTCAATATCACTAATGTCTTCTCAAATTGTGTTGAATTCAGTGAGTTTTTCTTGTACTTGACTATTTTTCTCTATGATTGCGACAACTGCTTGTTGGAAGAGGTGTAAGTGAGCATACAGTGGCCTCTTCTAGTTCTTTCCTAAGTTTCTCAGCACTGGCTTTGAAATTCTATATATTGCTTTCATCAACTTTTACTTGTTGGAGTCTTTGTTCTAGTTCCCTGATTCTTTCCTCTTTCTCCTGATTTTGCTAGCACAACCTCCTAATATTGTCTTTATTAGCGCTCATGAAAGTGGTACCAGTTGTAGTGGTAGCTATGGAATTTTTCCTAACATCCCCTGTTATGGGAACTTGTGTAAGGATCAAGATTGGCATCCCTTGAGTTGTTGGAACTTTCTTTATTGTTTCTTGCACGATATTCCTAGTCTTGTTGTCATAAGTGAAGCTTCTCAAGTTTGGGACTTCACTTTTCTTAAATGGAGCCCAAAATTCTAGTCCTAGATTGTTGAATGATGCCTCTGTGCTGATGTTTGAAGTTGATACTTTTGGGATATTAGTATCCATTGGTCGAGTGTCATCATTTCTTATCTCGACATCTTTATTCTGCTTCTCTTCTTCTACTATCTTATCAACTTCCTCCTTAACTACCTTTTCTACAACTTCTCTTGCTTATGATGCTGCCTTTTTTGCTACCTCTTTCTATTCGGTCTCCTTTTGAGTTGTTTCTTTTGATTATGCCTCAGCCTTGGCTTTCTCTGCTTCAAGATTTCACTTTTTCTTGGCAGCATCATTCTTTTTATTGTGAACTTTTCTTTTCCCTTTATTTTCTTAATGGTTGGTGTTTCTTCTTCTCCTTCTGCTGATCCTAAGTGTACATAGGCAGAGGTGGGGGATGATCTTCCTGATGCTCCTTCTGTTGCCTTTTTTCGGGCTTCTTCTTTTTCTCTTTCTTCGTCTACAATCCTCCCTATAGCTTGACCTCGTCTTTTTAAGATAACTTCATCATAGGTTCGTTCATTTTGATGCACTTCTTCTTCATCCCAAATCTATGTTGTGTACTCCCAAGGAAAGCCTACTTTATTGAAATGGTCTTTTAGGACTCCTTTAGGGTCATGTCTTCTAAATATTTCCTCTCCAAAATGATATGAGAGCAAGATATCTACTTCATCCTATGATTGCTTGGTGTTAGAAAATGAGTAGATCCCAACATACAACAAAAGTGGTGGCCATATTACTTTATTCCCCCAGTAGAGCATTCCTTCTACTCCATATATTATCATCTGATATACTACTTATTGGAGTACTAGTTTATCTGGTACAAACCGGGGGAGAATATGGGGGGATTTAGTGGCACCGTAAACTTTGATATAGGTACCATGCTCCATAAGGTACCAGTCCCAAATTCTCTTTATGGCCACGATAGCTTTGTCAGTCATACATGGGGTTGTTTTGTAGAATATAAATTCATATAGAGGGCCAAGAAAATGTTCATAGATCTTCTAATATTTTATTTTTTATTTTTTCTCCTATAGCACTTTGTAGTAAACATGAATGGGCTCGTCAGAGGGTTTCCATTTCCATCCCATGTTTGGGTACTAGTGGGTGATGCACATGATATCCAAGAGGTAGCAATACATGTGGAAACTTGGAAAAGTTATTGAATGAGCTTCTACAGTTGTGGTTATAGCGATCGTTAGGTTGGATGATAGGATGTCATCCCAATTGAATATCAATCCTTCATCTACATAGTAATAGATTAGCGGCATGTAAGACAAGGGGAACTAAGAAGCATCTGGTTTTCCATATAACTTGCAAAACATGGCCACGATATATTGATAAGGCTTGCTTAAAGCGCTCGTGGGGTACCCTCCCTTGGGGCTATGCTTGAATTGTTTGTCTTCCCTGTACCATTTGGGGAACAGGTCTTTGGGTGTGTATTCAAACTCATCGAGAAGTTTGTTGTCCAAATTTTTAATCCCTTTCTCAATGTGATAGCATCTTGCTAGGTATTTCGGTCGAAATGATGCTATGGTTTCTTTCCTAGCATTAGAGACGTATCTGTTTTACAAATATATGTTTTTTAGGATCTAGGTGATGGATTTTCACAAGGGAATACAATAGCACAGGATACTACCTTGAATATTCTAGTTTTTTCTGATGTTCTTGAAGATTTTTATTTCATCTTGATCCTCAACGTCGGAGGAGAATTTTTTCTTTTTGAACATCTGGTATACATTTCCCCATCTAAGTGTTTCTACTTCCTTTTCTAGAAGTCCAGAGGTGTCATCGTACATGGCTCCAACCACTTATGGTTCATCTTCATCTTTTCAGCTGCTGACAGAGGCTTTGGTGTTTGGCGCTTTACTTGTTTCCTATTTCTTAGGATACATGCCTAAACCTGTCAAGAAAACATAGGATCAATATGAATGTAATATCATAAAAGACATCAAGAATTATCTATTCTACTCAAGTACCGAAGGATTCACTCGAGTTGATGTTGGGTGGAAGGTTGTCATCTAAAGACAATAAAATAATAGCAGGCATGCTGGAAATTTTGGTGAAAATCAGAGGGGAAGTAACTTCAAAGGATGCTTTAACTTCAAAATAGGGCAAGTTAATATCAGCTTCTCCAATGAAAATCAGAGAAGTTGATGAAAAGTGTTCTGATGACTATCGGGGGAATTGGTGTTAAGAGCTCCGAAAAACATCAAGAGAGTTACTGAGAATTTTGTTGAGCTAAGGATTAAGTTACTAAAGAAAATCAACGAAGTTGAGATTAAATCCTCCAATGCAAATCAAAGGAGTTGTTAACAAGTGCTCCAATATCAATCTACCAAGTTGACTTGAAAGGTTCCGATGTAGATCGCCATGGTTAACTTGAAAGCCTCTGATATTTCATCGACAAAGTTTCGGGGAACTCCTCCGATCGCATCAGAGGAGTTAATATGGAATACTTCTAATCCGATCAAAGTATTTAACGAGATAAGTCCCGACGACTTATATAAATTCAGGTAAGTTGTGTCTAACTCCTCCGCAGTTAGTCAGGGAAGTTTACACTAACTATGTGGATAGTCATCGATAGTGTTAAGAAGAAGATTTGCATGGTGCTTGACACTAAGTTCTGTTGTATTATTTAAACCAGGATCATAAAAAAAACTTGAATTGAAGGGCTTGATTTTACAGATGGCTTGTCAAGTAAGGTCAAGGTCACTATTGTTTCAGATCAATGTGCCAGACTCGGGGGGATTTATTTAGGGCTTATAACAAATGAAAGTATTGTCGGTGGAAAAAGTAGGTCTAGACAGTGGCAAGGTATAAGCGAACGATTTGGCTTAGGAAAGGTTTCGTGATAACTTAAAAACTTGACAAAAGGACAATGTAGGGTTATGGTGGGAGAGAGATGTAAAGTGGATAATCACAATGGTCGTGGGAAGAGTCAGGGCTTCTAGGGAAGAGAAAAAAAATAGATAAAATAGTTGTAACCCTAACCTTAACTTGGAAGAAAAACAGAAAAGAGAAGATCAAGGGCTTATATGTTTGCTAGACGACACATGGAGGGTGTTGAGTAGTCTATAGGTCGGGTGTCTTCCACTTAACGCTTCTCTCTTCATCTTGGCGGTGAATAAAATGACAAAGGGCCAAACACGATCCTTATTTATAAGCATTTGGGTGATTCTGCGCATTAAATGTGGGTAGGTGTCACTTAAAAATCGACGAAGTTGGGACTAAGTCATTCGATGCACATTAGAAGACTTTGTGGGAATTCCTTTGATATACATTGGAGAACTTAGCACGAAGTGTGTCAGAGTCTATCAGAGTGGATGGAGGAAAATGCTTCGATGCAATTAGAAGAGTTGACACTAACTCTTCTGATTTCATCGGAAGAGTTACAAGTGACTTGGGCGATGGGAAATCTTGTTGAAGGGAAGACTAAGAACTCATTAAAGCAATATATTTGACAATATTCCTACTTGAGCAATTTTTTTGCAAGAAGTTAAGAGTACCATTAATAAAAGTGTTGACATAAGAAGAAATAACAAATTTTGGGACATAAAACATAATATTACCACGTAGCCTAGTTGGGAACATTGAAGATTACACCCTGCCCCTTTTCCCCCAAATCTATGTAATCTGACATTGCTTGCGTGAGCCTAAGAGTAGTTGAACTTCTATATGCAAGCGCTCTGATTTTGATTTTCTACTCTTCTTCACTAAACCGAAGATCTGTTTGTTTCTTCACACTTAGCATCTGATCAAACGTAGCTTTTGAGGGAACTTAGCAATGGATGGAATATGTGCCAACCTTGTCTTCTTTGCATTGTTCATCGAGGTCGTCCTTCTGAGCCCTCTCCTTCAAGTTCGAAGGTCCTTCTTTTGCTAGATTCTCCCTTCATATTTGTGGGCTTTTCTCTTTGGCCATTACCGGGATTTGTTCGACCCTTTTGTTTGCCTTCTTTGTTTGATGGATCCAACTTTGTCCATAGATTAATGAGCTTTCAGATTTGGGGCCCTTAGCAGTTTAGGGCTTATATCTAAACATAAGGCATTTGTCTATCACACCGTGGACCTCCTTTGGAGAGGTTTGTCCATTTCCAATTCACAGACTCTTGCATATGTAGTTGGCCTTCTTTCCAGAGTTATTTGTAGTATGAATATGAATTCGCCAATGCTTATTTCCTACAGTACACAGTGAATCCAGAACTGTTGTGGTAGATCCTCACCCAAATAGGAGCTTTGGCTGGGAACACCTCCAACAGATCAAAACCTTCATATCAATATTTCAAAAAAAGCCCAGGTCTACCAAAATACCAGGGACCACCTTGGAATACTGAATCTTGATCTTCTGAATATCTAAAGGCCACTAGAAAATAACCATTTGGAATAGAATAGAATTTTAAATAAATGTCCACGATGCCAAATGGTTTATTGAGTGAAAATTTACATCATTGTGAAACAACCCTGTGCAATATTAAGAAATAATTATATGCATATCTTAAAATTGTTTCCACTACATAAATACCTCTCGCTATGTTAGAAGGAGTTTAGATTTCAAGCAATCAAGCCATAAATATGTAGTTTAGCTCACAAGCAATCAGGTCATTATCAAACTTTGTGTTAATTGTGAAAATCCCCGTAACTATCTAAAAATATAGCATATACAGATTTGTAAACTTTTATTCCTCCCAAGATCCTGTAATGATACTTTCAAAGTTGAAAATCACATTCATAAAAATAGAAAGAGGTATGAACACCAAATTCCTTTATAATGCATTAACATGTTTATTTGCTTCGGCACATTTTTCATCGTATTGATATATCCATGAAGGAGTTTCTGTGAGAAGAAAATACATACAAAAGAGTACGAAAGGGGTTCATCATTGAGCGAGATGGTTGGCTGGCTACTCTCTTCCTTCCACCTACAAATTCAAAGATGATTTTAAAATATGATGCTATAACTTCCATCCAAAATAATTATCATCTTTCATCGAAATTTTAGTCTTCCATTGTTATTTTAGCCATTGACTCCATGGAAAAACTTCGGTACAGGCTCAACCAATATATATATTATTGGAAATCAAATAACAACAAGGATGGACTTACAAGTTGGGTAAAAAATGTTATTTATCTTGAAAAAATTGAAGGACACTAAGATTATACAGACTTCACAATATAACAATTTTTCACTAAATTTTAAACAAAATTAAATAAAAAATATCCCAACAAAATATTGAAAACTTAGATATACATTTAAAAATATGGAAAACTACAAAGAAATCATTTATGTGGGTTTAGCGAAAAACCCTCCAATTTATGAAATAAAGACTGTTACAAATTACAAACGAAAACACTTTGAAAAAGTCTTAAAAGTTGACATAGGTGCCTCTCATGATTACATCGTGACATCATATAATGTGAGTGTGTATACATATGGAAGCCCAGCGGCTACATAATGTCAGACAGACTCCCTCCACGAGCGAACAACCACTTTCTTCTTCTTCTTCTGGTCATAAGATTTCAATGACCCTGACTTAGTATCTGCTACGCATGAAAGGAATAAGATAACTCCCTTCTTTGTTCGCAATCCTCCCTATAGGTTGACCTCGTCTCTATAAGATAAATCCATCGTAGGTTTGTGCATTTTGATGCACTTCTTCTTCATCCCAAATCTTTGTCCTGTACTCCGAAAGAAAACCTACTTTATTGAAATGGTCTTTTACGACTCCTTTAGGGTCGTTTCTTCTAAATATTTCCTCTCCAAAATGATATGAAAGAAAGATATCTACTTCATCCTATTCTTGCTTGGTGTTAGAAAATGAGTAGATCCCAACATATAATGGAAGTGGTGGCCATGTTTCTTTCTTCCCCCGGTAGAGCACTCCTCCTACTCCATATATTAACGTCTGATATGCTACTTCTTGGAGTACTAGTTTATCTGGTACAAACCAGGGGAGTAGATGGGGGGATTTAGTGGCACCGTAAACTTTGATATAGGTACCATGCTCCATAAGGTACCAGTCCCCAATCCTCTTTATGACTACGATAGCTTAGTCAGTCATACATGGGGTTGTCTTGCAGAATATAAATTCATACAGAGGGCCAAATAAATGTTCATAGATCTTCTGATATTTTGTTTTGTATTTTTTCTCCTAGAGCACTTTGTAGTAAACATGAATGGGCTCATCAGAGGGTTGTCATTTCCATCCCGTGTTTGGGTACTAGTGGGTGATGCACATGATATCCAAGAGGTAACAAGACATGTGGAAACTTGGAAAAGTTATCGGTTGAGCTTCTACCATTGCAGTTATAGCGATGGTTAGGTTGGCTGAGAGGATGTCATCCCAATTGAATGTCAATCCTTCATCTACGTAGTAATAGATTAGCAGCATGTAAGACAAGGGGAATTGAGAAGCATCTGGTTCTCCATATAACCTGCACAACATGGTCACCATATATTGATAGGCCTTCCTTAAAGCGCTTGTGGAGTACCCTCCCTTGGGTCTATGCTTGAACTGCTTGTATTCCTTGTACCATTTGGAGAATAGGTCTTTGGCTGTATATTAAAAATCATTGAGGAGTTTGTTGTCCAAATTTTTAATCCATTTCTCAATGTGATAACATCTTGCTTGGTATTTTGGTCGAAATGACGTTATGGTTTCTTCCCTGGCATTATAGACATATCTGTTTTTCAAATCTATATTTTTTAGGATCTAGGTGATGGATTTTGCACAAGGGAGTACAATAGCATAGGCTACTACCATGAATATTCTGGATTTTTTGATGTTCTTGAAGAATTTTATTTCATCCTGATCCTCAACATCATAGGAGAAGTTTTTCTTTTTGAATATCCAGTATACATTTCGCCATCTGAGTGTTTCTCCTTCCTTTTCTAGAAATCCATAGGTGTCATCGTACATAACTCCAACCACTTCTGGTTCATCTTCATATTTTTGGTTGTTGGCAGAGACTTTGGTGTTTGGCTCTTTACTTGTTTCCATTTTCTTAGAAGACATGCCTAAACCCGTCAAGAAAACATAGGATCAGTATGAATGTAATATCATAAAAGGAATCAAAACTTATTTAGTCTACTCAAGTACCAGAGGATTCACTCGAGTTGATGTTGGGTGGAAGTTCGTCATCTAAAGACAATAAAATAATAGGAGGCATGCTGGAAATTGTGGTGAAAATTAGAGGGGAAGTGACTTCAAAGGATGCTTTAACTTCAAAATCGGGCAATTTAATATCAGCTTCTCCAATGAAAATCAGAGAAGTTGATGACAATTGTTTCAATGACTATCGAGGGAGTTGGTGTTAAGAGCTCCGAAAACCATCAAGAGAGTTACTCAGAAGTTTGTTGACCTAAGGATTAAGTTACTAAAGCAAATCGACGAAGTTGAGATTAACTCCTCTGATGTAAATCAAAGGAGTTGTTAACAAGTGTTCCGATATGAGTCAACCAACTTGACTCGAAAGGCTTCGATGTACATCACCATGGTTAACTTGAAAGTCTCTGATATGTCATTGACAAAGTTCCGGGAAACTCCTTCGATCGCATCAAAGGAGTTAATACGAACTCCTCCAATCCGATTGAAGGAGTTGACGAGATAAGTCCCGACGACTTATGTAAATTCAGGTAAGTTGTGTCTAACTCCTCCATGGTTAGTTAGGGAAGTTTACACTAACTATGCTGATAATCATCGATAATGTTAAGAAGAAGATTTGCATGATGCTTGACACTAAGTTCCGTTGTATGATTTAAACGAGGATCATAAACAAAACTTGAATTGAAGGGCTTGATTTTATAGATGGCTTGTCAAGTAAGTTCAAGCTCACTGTTGTTTCGCATCAATGTGCCAGACTCGGGGGGATTTATTTAGGGATTATAACAAATGAAATTAATGCGGGTGGAAATAGCAGGTCTAGACAGTGGCAAGGTATAAGCAAACAATTTGGCTTGGAAAGGATTTTGTAATAACCGAAAAACTTGACAGAAGGACAACGAAGGGTTATGGTGGGAGAGAGATTTAAAGAGGATAATCACAACGATCATGGGAAGAGTCAAGGCTTCTAGGGCAAAGAAAATAAATAGATAAAAAAGTTGTAACCCTAACCTTAACTTGGAAGAAAAACAGAAAAGCGAAGATCGAGGGCTTATCTATCTGCTAGATGACACGTGGAGGGTGTTGAGTAGTCTATAGGTCGGTTGTCTTCCACTTGGTGCGTCTCTTGTCGTCTTGGTGGTGAATAAAATGACAAAGGGCCAAACGCGATCCTTATTTATAAGATTTTGGGCGATTCTGTGCATTAAATGTGGGTAGGTGTCACTTAAAAATCGGTGAAGTTGGGACTAAGTCCTTCGATGCACATCAGAGGACTTTGTGGGAAGTCCTTTGATGTACATTGGATAACTTAACGTGAAGTGTGTCGGAGTCTATCGGAGTGGATGGAGACAACTCCTCCGATGCAATTGGAAGAGTTGACACTAACTCCTTTGATTTCATCGGAGGAGTTACAAGTGACTTGGGTGATGGGAAAGATTGTCGAAGGGAAGAGTAAGAACTCATCAAAGCTTATCGGTGGAGTTGGGAGGAACTCCTCCAACGTACGTCAGAGGCGTTTTGATTAACTTTGCCGAAAAAAGACTTGTTTTGAAGAATTTTTTTAAATGTTTTGTTTTTGAGAAATGTAAATTGAGGGAGGTGAAATTTGAAGGATGGGCTTGAGAGCTAAGTAGAGAAACGGTTGGAGTAGCTTATCAACATAAAAAATGTAAGGGGCTTCATTTTTTAAAAGAAATTTACAAATGGATTACAAGGAAAATAGAGGGTTGTAGTGCCTCCCACAACAACATCATTCTAGGTTTTCTTTGTATTGTTTATGTAGTAGATTTTGCAGCTGCCTGGCAGCCAATAGATTTGTGTGTTTAGGAGTATTATGCACTTGTTAGTAAAGCCATTAGATATCATTGTATTGCTGAGATTTTGGGTGTTTCCATCCATAATAAGATGTCATGGTTATGTACTCTATTTTCTGTGTAATGGATGCAAGCAATATATTTAACAATATTCCTACTTGAGCAAAT
Source organism: Picea engelmannii (assembly GCA_009831015.1). Taxonomy (NCBI): domain Eukaryota; kingdom Viridiplantae; phylum Streptophyta; class Pinopsida; order Pinales; family Pinaceae; genus Picea; species Picea engelmannii. Next base: position 244,817 of record ML793373.1, on the reverse strand, counting down.
TGTTTGCAAGAAGTTAACAATACCATTAATACAAGTGTTGACACAAGAAGAAGTAACAAATTTTGAGACAGAAAACATAATATTACCACCTAGCCTAGTTGGGAACATTGAACATTACACCCTGCCCCTTTTCTCCCAAATCTATGTAATCTACGTTGCTTGCCTGAGCCTAAGAGTAGTTGAACTTCTATATGTAAGCGCTTTGATTTTGATTTTCTACTCTTCTTCACTGAACGAAAGATCTGTTTGTTTCTTCACACTTAGCTTCTATTTTAGCATATGATCAAACTTCGCTTTTAAGGGGACTTAGCAATGGATGGAGTATGTGCCATCCTTCTTGAGTCTTGTTTGCATTGTTCATCGAGGTCATCCTTCTAAGCCCTCTCCTTCAAGCTCGAAGGTCCTTCTTTTGCTTGATTCTCCCTTCATATTTGTGGGCTTTTCTCTTTGGCCATTACCGGGATTTGTCCGACCCTTTTGTTTGCCTTCTTTGTTTGATGGATCCATCTTTGTCCATAGATTGAAGAGCTTTCAGATTTGGGGCCCTTAGCAGTCTAGGGCTTATATCTAAACAGAAGGCATTTGTCTATCACACCGTGGACCTCCTTTGGAGAGGTTTGTCCATTTCCAATTCATAGAGTCTTGCATATATTGTTGGCCTTCTTTCCAGAGTTATTTGTAGTATGCATATGAATTCTCTAATGCTTATTTCCTACAATACACAATGAATCTAGAACTGTTGTGGTAGATCCTCACCCAAGCAGGAGCTTTGGCTGGGAACACCTCCAACAGATCAAAACCTTCATATCAATATTTCAAAAAAAACCCAGGTCTACCAAAATACCAGGGACCACCTTGGAATACTGAATCTTGATCTTCTGAATAGCTAAAGGCCACTAGAAAATAACCATTTGGAATAGAATAGAATTTTAAATAAATGTCCACGATGCCAAATGGTCTATGGAGTGAAAATTTACATCATTGTGAAACAAACTTGTGCAATATTAAGAAATAATTATATGCATATCTTAAAATTGTTTCCACTACAAAAATACCTCTTGCTCTATTAGAAGGAGTTTAGCTTACAAGCAATGAAGCCATAAATATGTAGTTTAGCTCACAAGCAATCAGGTCATTATCAAACTTTGTGTTAATTATGAAAATCCCCGTAATAATCTAAAAATATAGCATATATAGATTTGCAAATTTTTATTCCTCCCAAGATCCTGTAATGATACTTTCAAAGTTGAAAATCAGATTCATAAAAACAGAAAGAGGTATGAACACCAAATTCCTTTATAATGCATTAACATGTTTATTTGCTTCGGCACATTTTTCATCATATTGATATATCCATGAAGGAATTTCTGTGAGCAAAAAATACATACAACAGAGTACGGAAGGGGTTCATCATTGAGCGAGTTGGTTGGCTGGCTACTCTCTTCCTTCCACCTACAAATTCAAAGATGATTTTAAAATATTATGCTATAACTTTCATCCAAAATAATTATCAGCTTTCGTCGAAATTTTAGTCTTCCATTGTTATTTTAGCCATTGACTCCATGGAAAAACTCCGGTACAGGCTCAACGAGTATATTATTGGAAATCAAATAACAACAAGGATGAACTTACAAGTGGGGTAAAATTTTTTATTTCTCTTGAAAAATTTGAAGGACACTAAGATTATACATACTTCACAATTCAAATATGTAGATATAACAATTTTTCACTAAATTTTAAACAAAATTAAATAAAAAATATCCCAACAAAATATTGAAAACTTAGATATACATTTAACTAGCACAGTGGACTCGCGGCTGGAGAACGCCAAAAGGGTTCCATTCAAAACAAGAGTCGTGACTGAGCCGACTCCAACACAGAGCGCACATAAACAACACGACAGAAATTACCCCATGCGCGCCGAAGATATGGTATGATTTGTGTGTGTTCTGGATAATGACAGGTGAATATTAAACATTCGTGAAGGTCGTGGCATCAAACGACCTTTCAAATATAAAAAATGAATGAGTACCACCAAAATGATTTTAACCCTCCTTACTCATTTGAACTTGGCAATTATGTATTTTTACAGTAAATTTATAATGTGATTAGGTAAATGTAAAGAAGTAAACATGTTAACGGATGCCTTCATAAATGCAAGGAAGTTATGAACAATAAATTTTACGCATTGATTTTGGAGGACGACTAAGAATATGCCAGCATCTTCAATGCTTAGCTATGAGATTAGAATTTAAAATTAAAAGATCATTAATTGTGCCCATTGTCAATAGGTGTATGCCTTTCGACGTAATTAAACGATCATTAATTGTGACCATTGTCAATAGGTGTATACCTTTCGACGTAATTAAAAGATCATTCGCCTTTTGGCATAAAATATGGAAAACTACAAAGAAATCATTTATACAAAGAAATCATTTATGTGGGTTTAGCAAAAAGCCCTCCTTCAATTTCTGAAATAAAGACTGTTACAAATTACAAACGAAAACACTTTGAAAAAGTCTTAAAAGTTGACATAGCTGCCTCTCATGATTACATCGTGACATCATGTAATGTGACTTTGTATACATCTGGAAGCCCAGCTTCTACATAATGTCGGACAGACTCCCTCCACGAGCGAACAACCACTTTCTTCTTCTTCTTGTCATAAGATATCAACGACCCTGCCTTAGTCTCTGCTACGCATTTAAGGAATGTGCATATTTTTTTAAAATCTTCTGTACCGTTACACTTCACAGAAACTCTTCTATGTTTTCTATTCTTACTCTCATCATCTTTAGAGATTTTATCTGTAAACTTCAGAATCGCGATGCATTTGTGTTTTTGCTCGTTATACTCAGCTTCGATAACAAGGGAGTTATACCCAAGGTCACAAACAAACGGCTCCGGAATTGCTTCGTTTTCAGAAGTGAAAGGCGGCTCCGGAATTGCTTCTTCCTCCGGACGTGCATCATCGTTGGTTTTGGCGGCTCCACCTATGACCACGGTTATTGTAGTGTCCCTCACAACTTTAAATTGTATATCATTGCAGGGCATCAAATTCTCCACCCACATATCCAATGAATACACCTGCCTCCTCATTGAATAAGGCAGCTTGTCAAATATACATTGCAGGGACCGGCAGACCACCATATTGATCTTCCCATAAATCCATGACGCCACCGGTGGGAACTCCAACACTGCGGATAGAGTGCTGAATACTGTAGGAAAATACCAAGAGAAATTCTTGGCCTCGAAGAACAACCCCACCAAGTTCAAAAGCTTTGAGATTATCTCATTCGACTGCTGAGACAAGTCGACGGGCAAAGCCTCAAAATTCCTTGATATCGTCACACCAGTTTTCTCATCTATAACACAATCCAACACTTCGTCAAACGTCATGACATTGCCTGAGCCCTTTTTTTCCCAAAAATCTTTATATCCTTTAATAAAAACCACCTTATTAGGCCTTTTACCTTTGAAGCATTTTTTATTCATTTCACATATCCTAGCCCATTGTATGCCACTAATGTAATGTGACATTTTCTCATTATTTTTGTGCTGGACAAATAACTTAGGTTTGTCATACCTTAACTTGAAATCATCCCCCAAGTAGTGCATTGACACCGTAGTAGGACGGTCCTGTTCGACGTTGGTGTTTGACGCCGTAGCATTGCTCGGCCGAGGGACAGAAGCCAAGCGAACATCGGCCGAGGGCCGAGGGACAGAAGCACGGCGAACATAGGTCATTTGTCCCTTGATATACCAGTGGTCATCATCATCATCGCAGGGGGGACCGCCGGGGTGATCATCAACGCAGGGGGGATCATCCCAGGAGTCATCGCAGGGGGGTTTGCAGGGGTCAACGCAGGGGGGATCATCATCCCCAAGACGTGAGAAGTGTCCCGTGAGAGGGGTGTATGAGGTGTCCCGTCTGCCCGCTTTAGTCAGTCCCGCGGTGTTGGTCAGCACAACGCATTTCACTTTCTTGAAGACACGGCCTGGGAAACGTCGCAGTAATGCGTAAGATGGGAAGAAGCCAGGGAAGAGTGGCCACAACAACCATCCGATAACGCCTTGGATGATCCCCACCAATGGGGTGAACTTCAAGATCTGCCATCCCCCAAGGGAGACTTGCAAGTACGGCAGGATGCTTATCCAAGTTGACAGCACTTGTTGCATTGACATACTCACTCAGCGATGAACGTCGATAGCCCAGTTACTCAGTCTGCCAATCTTCGTCCTCTTCTCTGATGAATACCACGCTTCTTCCTGCTTTCAAAGGCATGCTCACCTCACTGCGCGCTATCTTGTATGCACACCTCATCTCAGATTAACTTATTATTGTCTTAAATTAAACTATTACTATTATAGTATTAAATTAACTTATTATTGTCTTACGCGAGGACACTCGTACACCAGCTTGCCTATGTCACATGTCATTATCACATGAACCCTCGTGCCCCAACTTGCCCACTGATCTGTATTTATATGACCGGTCATGATCACATGGGGCACTCTCTCTAGGCCTCTATTAGTCTTTTATATTTTTATATCACATGTCATAATTAATACTAGGGAAGAGTGCCACATAATTTAAAAGGAAGTAAGCTAACTACGCTACCATTTGGGATTCCGACCATTAGCTCTATGTACCTTAACTCTCGTGGTTGTTGGAAGTTTATGAGAGTTCTGAGCAGGTCAGTGCGGCCATTAACTCTATGTACCTGAACTCGCCCCAGCAACTCATCCGATGATTTGATGGCTGACATCGTCCGGCTGGATGGAGGATGCATGCACTGACAGACAGCTTAAACGGAAACGAAAGCTGAAGCGACCCACCCCACGACGTTAAGGGAGCCGACAGATACGTTCGCCGGAGATGGGACGTTCCACGTTGGTCGGAATCCCAAATGGTAGCCTAGTTAGCTTTCTCCGAAGAAAAATGGATGCATCCGGAAGGCATTATATTATTCCCTTACTTTGCTCTTTCTATTGCTTGTAGCAGCCACTCATATATGCGAGAAATTGAATGGTCGCGGGTTCAAAACCGTGAAGGAGAGAAATTGAATGGTCACGGGTTCAGAACCGTGAAAGATGTGACGGAATTTAAAAGAAAATGTTGTGTAGTTATTTTATGAAATGATATTTTTAGACAACATAAACTTACATGAAATCATTATTTTTTAATCATTGTTTTTTATTGTTTAAAATTTAGTTTATTGTTTAAAATTTAGTTTTAAATATTTTAAATTTAGAAACTTGATAATTTTTCTAAATATTAAATAAAAGCATCCGAAAAAATCAACTAAAAATTTTCATTTCATAAAGTGTTTAGCCTAATACTTAAAGGAAAGAATAGGAGGAGGAAAAACGGCTGTGGCTATCCACCATGCAGCAGGCCAATCATTGGAAAGCTGCTACAATGTATATGTGATGAATGTGAGACCAACTACATTGCAGCAGCCTCTCAATGATTGAGCTGCTGCATGGTGGATAACCACAGCCGTGGAAAAACCGAGCGGCGGATTAGACGGTTTACATGCCTCCGATGGTTTTCTAAAAAAAATAAAGGGAAAAGGGGCAACAAACGTTCCATCCAAAGACGTTGACTCATGTACGAGATTATATACCAAAAATCGATGGTTCAAAGCAGTACAATGATCGACTAACAAGATCAACGGCCACGACGTGCTGACAGGTCACATCAGAACATGGATCATGGATTCCATTCTGACTGTACATATGGAATTTACCTTTTGTAATGATAGGAACTTTGACGTAGTAAGCTAATCATACTCGCAAAAGGCCCCCACATTTTTCACTATCGTCGCCGTATGAGTAAACTCTGCCCATCATCCCTGTGACTAAATCATGGTACCTGTTATAACCCTGCCATCATCCATGTGACTACATCATGATACGTAAACGTCAAAGGCCGTAATGATCGTAAGCGGTCGGTTCCTCGACAAGACTCTCCCGACTCAATTAAAAAATTGGTCCATATTATTAAACCAATAATTAACGAGGAAACCACCCAGAAACCCACAACAAACTTCTTAGACCACCATATTCTCAAAGTCCCACATGACAAAAAAATTGGGTGCTGCTAAGATTCCAAGATCAGTGTCCTGAAATCGTATTTTCTCCACAGCTTTTCAGCACCCAAAAATGGCAGTCAGCAACAGCATCGCATGGGTACGGACTTTTGCAGAAGTGGTTTTATCCGTCTTGATTATTGGATCTGGGATATGGCTGGCCTCCAAACAGGACATCGAATACGTGAGGCTCCTACCCTGGCTTCTCATTGCCATAGGAGTGATTCTGCTTCTGGTCTCTGCAGCAGGCTTTGTGGGTGCACTCTGGGGAGTCACAAAACTGTCAGTCACATATCTTATCTGCATGTTTGTGCTCATTATTGTGCTGTTGGCCCTGGTGATATTTACCTTTGTGGTTACAAACAAGGGAGGGGGACACGCTGTTCTAGGCAGAAACTATGATGAGTACCAGCTGAATGATTTTTCAGGGTGGCTGAGGCATTGTGTTGAGAATACCAAACACTGGAATAAGATTAAAAGCTGGCTTAGTTCTTCTGAACTGTGCAGTCAGTTGGATCAAAGATATCCAAGTCCCCAGTATTTCTTCAATGCACATCTCAAGCCTCTGGAGGTAAATTCAATTGGAAATGTGTATATATATTCTGGTTAAATTTCTCTCTCAAACAAAGACACATAACATTTAAAAAATTCGGTATAGCGGCAGCATCAGGAGAGTTGTTTTTTTTTTAAATGTTTTTTTGTTTTTGGCGGTTATTACTGGTAAAACGAAGACGGTCTCAAAGCTTTTTTTTTTGGTTAAAATACTTTTTTTTATTAACTTTGATTTTGACCTGGTCAAGCTGAGGGCCCAAAGTCTCCATTCTTTTTCAGGTGAGGAAAGGCATTCTCACTGTGGGATGGGTTTGGGCTTTGGGAGGTCTCAATCCGCTGTTTACAAAATTTTGATCAATTAGTTAATACTGTATTAGTTAGACTTGTAAGGAGTTTCTATTATCACGGAATAGGCCTTCCAGCCCTGCTTCTGGATGGTAGATAAATTTGGACTAATAAAACGATAATTTTCAGTTCTTTACACACATCCATTTCATCTAAACAGATTCCTGTCAGGCGTTAGTTTGAATAAAATTTACTAAATTATTGCTATTTGTGCTGTTGCATAGAGACCTTCTGAGGTGATCTGAGTAATTTTGTAGGAGAGTCCGATCTGTATACATTATGTTATCAGGGTGGCATTTCTTGCTTGCTTGTACAAATAGTTACAGTGAAAACAGTTTCTAACCAAAACAATAAGGATTGTACCATAATTACAGAGAAACAGT
>ML793373.1:210849-236993 GCA_009831015.1 Picea engelmannii | reverse complement strand
TTACGACTATTTTCTTATGCAGTTGTCAAGGAGCAAGTGCTTCTGCTTCTATTTCCTATCCCATCGCCCGAACACACTTTCATTTCTGGTGGCTTTAGCCTTTTGCCAGTGAACACGACTAGTGGGATACTGTTTTTAGTCTGTATTGCTGATTTCTAGCATCAAAGCAGGGTAAAAGTAGATGTAGGAGCCTTTGCAAAAAGTGCTAAGAGGACAAATGCAATTTTTTGGGTATCAAACCTGTACCTTATCCTATGCTATTTTCTGTCATTTAGCTGTTATGCATGTGTGCTTCGTAAATTCCAGTTTGTTCATGCAGTGCTTTTGTTAAAAAATCAAAACTATTGAAATAGTTTAATTTTCAAATCCTACTGAATTTTCCTCAGTTGTTTTTCTAGACTAACTATTATTGTACCGCTAAACATAGCATTCTTGAACTAGTAGGTTCAAAACATTCTTTCAGAAATGTATAATTCAAGTGGGTACTTTCTGTTATTTTTTGTAGTCAGGATGCTGCATACCTCCATCAGTTTGTGGTTACAGCTTTGTGAATCCAACTTATTGGATAAACCCAGTCAATCAAAATGCAGATATTGATTGTATGATGTGGAGCAATGACCAAATGCAGTTATGCTATAACTGCAATTCTTGCAAAGCCCGGCTTCTGGGGAATCTGAGAAAGGAATGGAGAACAGTAGAGATCATTTTAATTGTGACACTTGTGTATCTCATAGGGGTGTATCTCATAGGTTGCAATGCCTTCCGAAATGCCCAAACAAAAGCCGAAACAAAAGAACTTTTCGGGTATGACAAGCAAGGCTTTCCTGTTACGAAAAACACTTGAATTTGTAGCAATACATAAGGCGGAATTGCTTCCAAAGTTAGCCTCTTTGAGTGGAACTCATGGCCATATGTTTGGACCAAAGGCGTTAGCCTGTCATAATCATCGTTGCAAATCCAAGTTGTTTGTCAGTATGACCTCAAACATCGGGTATTCCTAGTTATGTATTAAGTATGAATTGCTTCGTCCTCGTGCTATGTGCGAAAAGATTCAATCTACCGAGTAGCTTTATTGTCATGTAAATTTCTCCATTTTATAAGATATTATATTTGATTGGCTTAGAGTCCAAAGACTCAATCTAGAATGTCTTTAGGTTCCAAAACCAGTTTTCCTTCATCAAGTATGAGGAGTTCAGTTATGAAATTATGCGTGCCCAATTTATTTTTCAAACGATATGCATTGAAAAAGGTAATGTAACTGTGTTTTGTTGGGAAGCTCCAAGTATATTGTACGTATATCGTTTGTTTATCAATTTATATGGATTATTTATTTTTCAAACAGGTTATGTAATTGGGAAGATCAAACTATATTGTTTGTTTATTAATTTATATGGATTATAGAGTGTAGCCCATTTTATTTCTTTAATGTTTAAAGAAAGAAATTATATTAATGTTTACAAATATCAAGGTATTTTAAAAATCTAAATTTTAAATTATTAAAAGAATTAAAATATATACGGTGAAATAGAGACTAATCTTGTGTGAAAGGAAATGAGAAGAAGAACCAACACTATTTTAATAGAGAGGTTTGGCCAAATCATGCACAAAATCCCAAGAAAGGAACTAGATCCCACTTTGCATCATATTTATAGGAGAAGTTGACTATCCCATCGATCAGTGTCAAAGCATCAATGCTGAGCTTGAGTTTGATAATATATCTGAGAGAATGGTTTGGGCTAAGAGGGCTAAGTTGGATTATCCTAGGGGGGAGTAAAATGATCCTTGAAAAATCTCTCCTAACATCCAAGGTCGAGAGGTCCTCAATAGAAGAGAAAACCTTGGTAATGGGTGCATGTTTGCAATATCTTAAGCTAGGAATGGGAAGGGTCTTAGCTAGGAATGGAAAGGGTCGCCTTGAACCCCAATTGAGCCATTGAGATATCATGTCTAGGTTGATGAGAAACAATTCCTACATTGTTGGGGAATATCCTCTAGCTAAATGAGTTAGGAAATATCTTGTAGATCTATAGTTGACAAATTATGAGTAACCACAATAAATTATGATAAGGCATAAAATGAACACTCTTTGAATCTAAATATATGGGTTCTCAACCCAATCACTAAATTCTTACCATTTCACTAAAAATAGTGTATAGGGTTTCAAACAATTATTTGTTCACTACCTTCTTCCTTTACTTAGTAGAAGGATTAGGAAAAGAATATCATAAACTCCTTTATTTCCGAGAACCTTGAGAACTACTCTCGTCACTCTTAGCTCAAAAACCATTTCTTCACTAGATTTTTCACACAAACACAACTACTCTCTTCACTTGATTTTTCACACAAATACCCACATGCATCAATCTTTGCATAATTCCTTTATAAAAGAATTGTTGTGTGCTTTTGTTGATTAAAAGATTGTTTAAGGTCTTTAAGATAACATCATGAGGATAAATCCCTCTACATTTTTAAAGAGGTGGTACTCCTCTATATTTAAATAACATACAAGAAGATATAAAATTCTAGTAAGAGGACCAGACTTATTCTTGAAACAAATATTCACTTGAAGATAACACCTCTAACAAAAAGTAAATATTCACATTATAATATAAGATAATAAACCAAGAGAGTAAATAGTTTCAAACAACGACATTTCCGTCATAGTATTCAATGAAGTAGGACACATTATTTATCGAAAGGAATGAACATAAGAACCACATATGGAAAAGAACTTTAAATGATCAATCAATTAAGATCCAAAAATATTTTTATAGACACATTTGAAATCTCATGCTTAAAATTAAAATTTCAATATATTACTAATTTAATGTCCCAAATAGTTCTCGAGGAACCTCAAAAAATAATATACATCTTTTTAAAAAATAACAATGTATGTAGAGTTCATAAAAGGTAAATGACATTCATCCTTCAAAAATGACTAGGATTGGGCTTCTGCAAACCATGAAATGAATGGGAGACCTGGAAGATAGAAAGTAGGAGATAGTTAGGGGCCAGCTTTTGGTTTTCACAAATCATGAAACAAGAAAGGTAGAATGATTAATAATTGAGAAAGAAAAAGAGTTCAAGAGAAAAAAAAAAAAGTGGCTACTTGACTTACTAAGATGGAAGATTGAACCTTTTATCTACTTGTGGATATGCCTTTAATAGGTTGTTGTTGGGTTGGAGGTGGCATGATTGTATAACCGACTTCTTGTTGATTCATTTCATTTATTTTAACCAAAGCTTTTCTTAACCATTGTTTGATATAATCCCGCATAAGAGAAACCATTATCTCATTTTTGGTTTTGTTAAATAACTCATTTTTAATCTTTTTAAGATCAAGGCTCAATTGATGAAGTGTGTCTTCAATATCTTCATTCTTGTTGATGTACAAAATTAACCATCTTTCCACTTCTTCAAAATATTCAATTGTGTCATTAACTTCACTAGCCCAAAAACTACTAAGGCATCCAATTGTTCTTGTAATTTCTCTTTTGATAAGAGCATTAAGTCCATAATCAAGCATGGGCCCTTTAGTTCCTTAGTCAAATCAACAAGTTTTTTAAAAAAAATCACCTATTTTAGTATTTATAACATCACATTCAGATTTCTTGTAAGCACTTAATTATTTTCAACCAACAAGAATTATTTTATTTTCCAAATCTTTCTAGAGGTATTCTTTAAAATGCAAGACCCTTCTTGAGAGAGTAGCTAAATTTGTTGATCACTCCCATATTTCAAGAATCAAGGCTCTCCTTCTCTTAATGTTATCTCCAACATATTTTCTTACAAACATTAATAAACTTGATGAATCTTTCAACCTGAAGCTTGTTTTTGGTACATCCTTGAGACTACACAATGGTTGAATAACAGCAACGGATTTGAAAAACAAAGGTATTGGAAGCAAATATTTTTCCAAATCTTTTAGTTTTTCCTTTAGGACTAAATTCTCCTTCTCTATTTCGTCGATGGAATACTTTAAGGCTTCATCGGATGCTTCATGAACATCCATGATGTTTGAGGGATTTACCCCTCAATAATCATTCTCCGATTTCCATTTTTCTAAAACTTTTTTATTTCTCAAGTTTTCTTTTTCAATTAACAATTTTTTTGAATTCTAATTGTAGGCTACATGATGCAAAGTGAAAAATTATTCCTCAGATACCTCTGTCTCTCGAGACGCCAATTTTTTAGCTATATCTCTCCTATTATGTCATCAACCTCCATGTATTTGGGACTCTTTCCAGCTTCAAGTGCTTCTTATCCTTCTTTCTAACTGTCTCTTTTTGTTTTTACAAAGACATGAACAATGTGTGATCTTTTAATTGTCTTCCTGCTAGGATATTTATCTCCACCATCATTTTAATTTCTGGTGGAAGACCTTTTGTAGCATCCCTACTATAATCCCCAGTTTAATTAATGCTTAATGTATATATATTATGCGGCTACGACCATTGAGTGATGTAGTATGCGAATCCTATTTCTATGTTAAATTAATAATAAATGTGATGCCAGATGTTAAGGGGAGATGGACAGAGAAGGGGGATGCATTAATCCACAAGAGAGTGGAGGGTCTAGGAGAATGTCTAAGAGGGGTCCAAGGGGGGTTTACCCATGTCTATTAATTTCACCCACATTCCTGAATTTTTTTATGACTATGTATTAAACTCTATTTTATGACTGAGTGTTCCCAAAGACAATCATTCAATGCATGTAAGAGGGTGGGTATGAGAAGTCACATCCCATATTTATTGGGAGCACGAGGCTATGTACAATCATCTTGAGGAAGTGTGTAAGTCAAGAAAGATAACCAAAGGAGAGGAAAATTGTATGGGCAATTACAATAGTTTTAGACAGTCAATGTTTTTGGTATGAACAACAAGTAGAGAGAAATAAAGAGAATTGGAAGATGGAGGAGCCCTAAAAATGTTGTTTAGGGCCTCAAAACAACCCTAGAAGTTCAAGACCTAAAAACTGGAAAAAACTTCCAAACTTCAAAATTGCCAAGATGAGCTAGTTGGAATAGGTTGGTGGCCATCTATATCCACCTGGATCAATCCTCCCCCCTCAGGAATAAATTTTCTCCATTGTGTTGAGTTCCCCCATCATATGAGGAAATTTATGTTGAATTTGGCCTTGGGTGAACCAATTGCCTTGGTGCAAGAGCTACCTGCTTTGACAACCCGATAAAGATGGATCCTTTGCTTCCGAGTGCCCTTGACCTATGTGTCCAAAATATGATTAGTGGATGCATGTTCCATACAATCCAGTTTGAGCTATGTTGGTGTCAATTGTTCTGTTATCTCTGAGGTGTCCAATAATGGTGGAAAATATGGCCAAAGGATATCCAAATTGAACACTGGGTGCAAGCCAAGGAAGGGGGGAATGTTGAGCTCAAAATAATTTTTTCCAACAACATTGGTGATGGTATAAGGTCCATAGTGGAGTGGACAAATATTTCTATGGGGCCCTATAAGACATTCTTTTTTCAAGTGCAACCAAACTTTGTCTCCCACCTGAAACTTGTGTGGCACTCGGTGTTGATCATGGCACTACTTGTACTTGGTGTTGGACTTATGTAAACTATCTTGAACCTATTGGAGAATGTTTTGGATCCGTTCAATGAACCGGGTGGATTTATTATCTTGAGTTTGAGCATGGGGTGAGTCTTCCTGGGTGGACGCAAGGGGTAGTGCAACATCTATGGGACCCAATGGTTGAAATCCCAACGCCACTTGAAAGGGGTTGTGGCTGGTTGAGCAATGAATGCCTCTATTATAGTTGTGTTGAATATAGGTAAGAATCTCATACCATGTGGGAGGGTACTTAGAATTGTACATGTGCAAGATATGCACGATCATCCGGTTGACGGCCTCAGTTTGGCCATCCGTCTAGGAGTGGAAGCCAGTGGATTTGGTGAGCTTGGTGTCCAACAGTGACCATAGACTCGACTAGAATGTGCTAAGGAATTGGTTGTCCCGATCTGAGATAATGGTTTTTGGTATCCCAAAATGTACCCACACTCATTCAAAGAAGAGCTTGGAAGTAGCCTCAAGTGTGATTCTCTTCTTGTAGGCATCCAAAATCGTCATCTAGGAAAACAGATCAACAACCACAAAAACACAGTCATTTCCCTACTTGGTGGACAAAATGCTCGACATGTAGTCCATTGATATGGATTCCTAGGGAATGTCAGGAGTAGGAAGAGGGGTGTATAGGAATTGTTTCTTAGTGGTCAGTTTGACAAGAGTGCAAGAAGTGTAGGACATGATATACTTGTTGACATCCTATCAAAGTTTTGGCTAGTAGAAATGTTGCTACAACACTGCCACTATATTTTCTATGCCAAAGTGTCCTGCCACCTAACTATAGTGGGATTCCCAATTATCTTCACTCACTCTCTTGACGGAACACAAAGTTGGCCTAAATGGAACAACATCCCATCCTTAAGATGGAAATTAGTGACAATTGTTTTTTCACCCAACATCTAGTAGGTGGTTTCGAAGTCGAGATCTTTCTCATAGAGTTGGGGGCATCCGTAGGTATTGTGGCTACAATATTATAGCACCATGGTGAGTGTCGTGACTGGAGGTCAGCTGTGAAAATCAATGACGTGATTGGTACTTCATGTCTTATACTTAATTTTGAGGTGGAATTGCTACAAGTATGTGGACCACTTATGATGGTGGTCTTTCTGCAATTTACCTTATGTCTACATGAACTGCAACGACTTATGATCAGTGTGCATGATTTTCTCCTTCCTCAAAATGTAATGCATCCACAAGCAACAGGATTGCATAATGGAGTACATTTATTTGTTGTAAGTAGGGTACTTACGGATGGCATCTGACAGTGTCTCACTATAATAGGCCATGAGATGGTCGTGTTGAGTGAGAACTATGCTCACAACATAGTTTAACGCATTTGTCTCGATCTCAAAGGTTTGATGAAGATCTGGTAATGAAAGCATCGGGGATGATCACAAACACTACTTCAAATCATCGAACACTAGCTATTAGGAAAGGCCCCACATAATTTTTTCCTTACCATCATCCCCGGTTACTTGGCTAAGGGCCCATGAAATATGGGAGAATCCCAACACGAACCTGCGATAGAAATTGACAAGGCCTAAGAAGCTTTGAACCTCCATGAGTGTGGTTGGGGCTGGATAGTCACAAATGAATTGGATCTTGGCTAGATCCACATGCACACCATGATCATCAACAATTTATCCTAGGTATTGGACCCTGTCCATGTCGAGGTAGCATGTTTACAAGTTCTCTTATAGCTTGTGTTGTTGCAGAGTGTGAAAAACTTGTTGAATATGATGCAAGTGTTCCTCCCAAGTATTGTTGTAGATGAGGATGTCATCCAGATACACCACTACAAAATAATTGGTGAAAGGACACAATATATCATCCATCATCCTCATGAAAGTTAATGGGGAACTTTTCAAACCAAAGGGCATGACCAATCATTCAAAAATACCTTCTTTTGACTTGAAGGTAGTCTTCGATACATCTGTCTACTCTATTGGGACCTGATGGTAGCCAACCTTCATATCAATCTTACTAAAGTATTTGGCCCTCTTGAGATGAACAAGGATATCGTTGATTCGGGGAATCGGGTAATGGTTCCTGACTATTATTTTATTTATGGCCCAGACATCAATGCAGATTCACTAGGTCCTTCTTCATAAGCATTACTGGGCTTCCACAAGGTGATGAGTTGGGTCGGATGTGCCCCTCGTGGAGCAGTTCTTGGATCCGACACTTGATCTCCTCATTTTATAATAGAGAGCGACAATACAGTAGCCCATTGGGTAGCGGTGCAATGGGGTCAGACCGATGGAATGTTTGACTTGAAAGTGCAGAGGTACCCCAGTAGGTGAGGAGAAGATATATTTGTATTATTCCGTGACCTTATCCACTTGCTTCTGTTATGTGGAGAGGTTGGCCACAGAGGCTATGGATATGGTTGCAATATTTCACTCACTCTGAGAGTGAATCATGAATAAGACAAACTTCCTAGTTTGAGAGTGAATCATGAAGAAGACAAACTTCATTGTATGAGAGATGAAATTCCTGCATTGCTTGGAAGAGATCAAGGAAATGACACTAGGTGGGACTACCTCAAGTATTCTATACAATTTTCTGTCCAAAGTAATAATAACAATATGAGGCCTAGAATCATATACAATATGAAATTTCCATAAATAAGGTTGGCCCAAAATAACATCACAAACTTCAAGGGGAGAAACATCACACAATACCTCATCTTTTAAGGGCTCAATGCCATAGGACATGCGACATTTTTGGCTGACGCAAAGATCGCTTCCTTGGCCAACTGCATAATGGCCTCTACTGAGACAAGGTTCGTATAGCTATCGTTATCAACGATGAAGTAAAGCAAAGTGTTGACCCCATGTTTTGCCTACTTTTTGCCTACTATAAGTCTATGTTTGTATCTCCATTTCCTTTCTTGAGCTTATTATCAGGTTATTTTCATCAAATTGACGTGGGATACAAATAAGGTATGTGTTGAATTCATTTGATAGCTTAATATGAGATTTATGTTTAATTAAATGAATGTAATTTCTTATTGTTTGTTATTTTGATTAAACATGCAAGCATGCAATTGAGACCTTCATCTGGTCCTTAATCTGGCCCTTATTGCGGAACTCAAAGTGTAACATATTTGGTCATTAGCATACTTGTGGGCATTTTTGGGAAAAATTAGAAAATGGATTTTTTACCCATTATCGCCCTCTTTCTATGGCTCATATTGTATTTTTATTTAGATAGTTAAATATAGCTCCTATATTCGAGCTATGATTTTAAGACTCATTGTCTATTAATAGAACAACTAAACAATTTTTTGGTTTTGAGAAAGAGTCGAACTTTCAATGGTCGACCTCTCAGACTCTATATATACTTGAGCTCGCTAGCATGATAGGACTAACCAAGAGAAATCACTTAAGAACTCTGTGTAAAGTTTGGATATGTTCTTCATTTCAATGAAAGGTTATGAATTAAGTTGATTTTACGATCAATTTGTGAGTTGGAGCACCAAAATTGCTCGGGGGGGAAACTAGTAGTTTGTGCGTCTTATGTCTTTGTCTGTTCATATTTCTAACCTCTATTTTGCAGGAATTGTTCTAATTTCCCTCTTACAGTCATTTCCTTATAATTCCTCTCTATATTTTATTTCCTTATAATTTTTCTAATCTCTCTTTACTGTTATAATCTCTCTTCTGTAGTCATTTCTTTATAACTCCTTTGTGCATCTCATCTATTTTAATCACTCTTTTCTAATTGTAATCTCAATTTATTTACTCACTTTAATTACTTACACTATGATGTAAATATGAATCTTCTTTATAATTAAAATAGATTAAAATCCCCGGATGGGGTGATTACATACATGACGGGTAGACAGCCAGTAGGGAGGACACTTGGCCTAGTCTGCTTCCACCTCGAGCCAGCTCAGGCACACTCAACCTCCACCATTAACTCATGAATTTAAAGTATCTCCCGTTGCTCTTCAGTATTCATTCGATTCTGGTTTGGTTTAATGGGTTGGCGCCTCTGTTCATGGGAACATTAATGGTAATGGGCTTAACGTAGTCACAGTCCCATCACCCTTCCCAACATGGTGGTTTTAGGCCTATGTTCTAGAGTGCCATGGATCATTTGAGCCTTTGGGCTCTAGAGTCTTGGCCTCCTTCAGAAGTTGGTCAAGTTTTATTAATCTGGCTCAAGCTTTTGCGGTGCACTTGGCCCTCTACGCCCAACACTTCTCCTCTGGTCAGTCATTGCTTCCACATTTGGATTCTCTCACACCCTTCGAGCAATATCTCTCACAACTTTCATGGACTCCTCATCTGGTTTCAGGTGGCCTTCTTGATGCCTTGACTTAGATGTAAGTCAAAAAAGGGGTGCGGCCTAATATGATGCTAAAAGAAGGGGCACGAGAGGGCATGGCCAATATGCTCATCCAAGCTCTCCTCAATACCCTGAGTGTGTCTCCACCCCTAAGCCTCTCTTCGCTCCCACTCCTTCCTTCACTTCTGATTTTCCTCCTCGAACCACCACTCCTGACTTGAATCCACTATCATCTCCTTATGCTTGCCAATTCAAATGGTTCAACAGTCATGGTAACTCCCTCGAGTTTTCTCCAATGCTTAGTCTATCCTCCCCCCCGGCCAGCCTCCACCTCCCCCTCCTCCACCTCTATCTCCTGTCACCTCCACCTCCCATATTCCCTTAGCTCCTCTCTCCTCTAATCCCCCACTTCCTCCTCTGGCTCACCTCCACCTCCCCCTTCTCCACCTCTATCTCCCATCACCTCCACCTCCCTTATTCCCTTAGCTCCTCTCTCCTCTACTCCCCCACTTCCTCCTCTAGCTCACCTCCACCTCCTTCGCCCTCTTCTACATGCTCCCGCTGTGCTGGAATGAACTTTCTCGAGGATTATTTGGATGCCATCAAGTGAGGAATCGAGGACATCAAGGGTGTCATCAATGAGATGCAACACAAGGAAAATGAGCGATTGTGCCGAGAGGATCTTCTGATGACTCTTCTTCATAACCTTAGGTAATTTATCTCAGATAGAGTGAATCTTGGAAGAGACATCGTGCAAGATCGATAGGTTATCTCAGAGCAGAGGCTCGACCCTAACATTGGCTAGCTCTTTCTGGCTCAGGTTTACTTTGTTTTTTATGCTTTCAGCAAGTATAATTCACAAGATCTTTTCCTTGTGCGACTTCATAGATCTAGGAATTTTTAGTCTTAGCATAGTATAGCTTTTTGGTTTTGGTCTGTATAGTCTTGCCTACATAACTTTTTCCTATGTGGCACACTAGATATAGATCATTTCCTTCCTTGTTTATAAAGATTTTCAAGTTTTGCATGGACATTATGAATTTATGACCATGTGGTAGCATTTGTTTCCCACCTGGGAAATGTTGTCACAACCTCCTATGATAGCATGATAGATGTAATTTTTTTTGCCTAGCAGGTTTTAATACAAATCCTAACTTACAAAAAAAAAAAAAAGATTAAACTAACCTCTGTAGGGTTGTATAATTATTATTCTCCTTGTTTAAAGTACAATAACATGGGTATCTTTGATTTAAAGAACAATAGCATAATTTCATTGAAGCATTTCTTATTCAAGTATAGTAGTGTAATATCTGATTTTAAGAGTTGTTCATAGGATTGACCAATCACAAGAACATGTATCTCATATTACCTTAATGGAAAAGTTTTCAATAGATTGTTTAGTTCCCACTTTACATCTTTCTATATAAGTCAATGTCGAATTCATTCCATTTTAAGTAGCCATTATATTTAGATGTCATCGTGATATAATTCACCATCATAGACACAACCATCATATTTAGATATTATCATGATATAACTCGCCATTGTAGTTACAGATAAATGATATTGTTTTTCTTCTTCAACATGATAGTGTGAACTAGATAATATTGTTTTCCTTTTTTAATAAGATTAGTGTATGTTGCTTATTTCCCTTATTGTATAAGTAAATATGATTTCTTAGTTTAGTTTTAAAAGTCATTTTAAAGTACAATTAACTCAAAGTAATTGTTTTTGGAAAATACAACTTGTTCTCAGTGCATATTAACAGTTTGTTGTTTATAAGTAGTTTTACCTCTCTAGTTTTCATGAAGGTCTTTTACACCATCTTTTGAAAAACTAATTGTAGGTTGAAGCATATTTCTAATCCCTAGGGTAGATTACTCTGCTTTGCTTGTTCAA
Organism: Picea engelmannii; assembly: GCA_009831015.1. Classification (NCBI taxonomy): domain Eukaryota; kingdom Viridiplantae; phylum Streptophyta; class Pinopsida; order Pinales; family Pinaceae; genus Picea; species Picea engelmannii. Next base: position 225,210 of record ML793373.1, on the reverse strand, counting down.
TTCACTTTCCAGACTTCATTCCAGTACTAGGATTTAATCATAGAGTATAGTGGTAGGAATACACAAACATTTATCTCATGTTCTATCTTAACTCATACTGTGTTACAACTCGAAATTTACTTTCCCTGGTTGATAATTTAATAGAGGGAAATTAGGTATATAATTTACCCATAATTTTTGGCGCCATTGCCAGGAGTTGTCCAAAGGTAGAAAAAAATCAGGAAGTATATTGTTTCTGAACACTAGTGCTAGTTTGGTGGTGGGGAACATTAAGACAAGAGGTAAGAACTTGAGCATTTTTTATAATAGGTTCCCCCAAATCCAATGGTGTTTTTTTTTTTTTTTCTTTCATGAACAAACCTATGGATCCAAAGGGTAGATATGTTAAAACCAATCAAAAACTTCCAACCAAAGTTCCTTCTAACCTTTTTGGAGGAATGCATACTCCATCTATAAACTCTGTAGAACGATATCAGAAAGTACAAGTATGACATAGCTCAACCCATAAAGCTAAAGAAGTTTTAGTAGAGACAATAACTAAGGAAACCATAGAACATAAAATTGAGACACCAACAATAGAAAGAAAGGAGGTAAAACCACTTGAACCTTCCAATTTCTCATCATCAAAACCAACCAACAAATTTTTTTCCTTTTTATGACCATCAGGGGATTCAAACTTTATAGATATCATTGACCTTGAACAGGTGAATTCCCTCTTTGGAATTTCAACAAATTTAGTTGTGTCACAAGTTGAAACAACTACTTCTGAACTAATAGTTTCAACATGATCGAGCAAAGTCCCTGAAATCCAAATAGCAGATAATTATTCTCATTAGAGAAATATCTCTTCTGAAAAAGAACGTTGGGATGCCTCATTATATCCAAGAAGAAAACCACTAAGGTATTCTCTTTTTAGGAATCACATCAGTATTGATGACCATGCAGACCATAATCATGTGAGAAATGATGAGGGAGAAGAAGTAGGAAACTAGACATAAACCACTTTTGGGTTTCCAATTTTGGATACCATGCAAAATGTTAATATGAAGAACATTCCACCTTTTTTTCTACCTACCTTTTGTAGTAAGAGAATTGATGATCCAGAAACCTTCCTGTTTGAATTTGACATCTTGTGTAGAAGTTATAACTACTTGCAAGATGCTCAAAAATTAAAACTATTCCCTGCCACTCTTAAAGATTCTTCACTTATATGGTTTACGGGAATAAAATATTATATTATCAGATCTTGGGAAGATATGAAGACCCTGTTCCTTAGGAAATACCAATACTATTGCAAATCTAAAGATTCTCGAAATGATATCTTTAAAATTCAACAATTAGAAGACGAGAGTCTTGAAGATTACATGGAATGGTTCGCCTATATTTCACAAAAATCAAAATATAATGAACTTCCAAACTATGCAATAAGAACCCTTTTTCTTAAAGGTATCTTAGAAGAATATACAAAAACACTTAATCTTATGGAATCATGAGATGTCTCCCATAAAGCATTTGCTGATATTTGTGAGATGTGTAGAAACTACTTGAGAAGTAAGGCTAAAACTAGAAAGGGTGTTCGAGATCCCTATAGTAGAAACTCAAAAGGATTTAGTTCTAGTGGGGTTACAATAATGGAAATAGGAAACCTGTTATAAAACTTTAAAACTGATATTTTAAGTACAATAGGTTCCCAAATGGACACTTTAAAGATTAAGAAAAAACACGAGGAAGAGAATGTTGCGATGAGCATATTTTGTCCAAGGTGCAGGAGGAAGCATTCCTCAAGGGAATGTCCATTAGACAAAATATAAGTCTGTGGCTTCTATACTGAAGATCATCCAACTGAAAAATTCCCATCACTACCTAGTTTATTATCCATTTATAAAAGTGGGGATTTTGGGGAAACTTCTTATGCACCTAGAAGGCCATGACAACCTAGGAGTCAGTCTATGTACTATGCTACACCACCTCAAGCTCCACCTTGTTATCAACAACCAAAATAGTGGAACTTATCAAATTGGAAAAATTGGTCTCCACAGTATGATTCACACCATCCTTGACTACAATTATGGAGGGGAGGACATACCTAGGGAAACACTCATATTCCACCTGTTCCTATGTCCACTCATCCTTACCCACATTTTCCACCAAATATTAAACAATTTTTTCTAGGCTTTGTCCCTCCACCTTTACCTCCTATTCCAAAACAACCTCAACAATTTCAAAATGAAAATTTCCCAAGACCAACATTCTTATCATCACAACCAGTGCCTAAACCAAGCATTAAACCAACTCAACCTCTTCATAATGTTGAGTTGCAAACTTTGCCTACATATGTTATTTCTCATGTTCCATTACATGAGATTCAACTAAGGTCGGGGAAATTTTTGAATAAACAAAAACCTTCAATGGTCATCCATGAGGAAAATGAAGATGAAACTCCCGACCAATCAACTTTCTAGTTGTAGCCGAAGAACATAGGGGGTTGTAGACTCCTTCTGGTTGTAGCCAGAGAATTGGGGAGTTGGAGCTTCCCTCAAGTTGTAGCCTGAGAAACTAGGGGGTTGTAGCCTCTTTCTAGTTGTAGCCAGTGAATTGGGGATTTGGAGCTTCCTTCAGATTCTAGCCTAAGAAACTAGGGGGTTGGAGCCTCCTTCTAGTTGTAGCTATAAAACAAAGGAAGTTAGTGCTTCTAATGAATGTAATTCTTAAAGACATATAAGAAAAATCATTTTGTGGCTTTCTCCCGCTTTGGATTTCCACGTAAAACATTGGTGTACTGTGTATGTGTGTGATTGCTCATTTGTTCATTGTTTATTTACTATGAAACTATTGGATGATAATGCTACATTGATATAACACTTGCATTTTATGGTGAAAAGGGATTAAATTTCTCTATTATTGATTCACCCCCCCTCTTAGTAATCCAACAAGCTGAGGAAGCTTAAGCCACCATCCTTTAATGGTGAAAGAGAAAGGGAAGATGATGTTGAAGCCCGATTGCTTAGAATCAAGAAGTATTTTTAGTTGCACAACTACTCATCTAACATAGAAGTCAGAATTTCCACATACCATTTGCATGGAAAAACTACTATGTGGTGGGATCAATTGAAGAAATTTGAACACATTATTGAGAGAATGATCACTTGGAAGTCGATGTGTTTCTATCGCTTGATAATTATCAGACAAAGTGTTCTTGTGTGAGGCATAAATTTATTTTCTCCCTTGACATCACGAGTCCAACCGACTACCCTTTGTTTCCTTACTTAGCCAATTTTATGGCCAGGGGTTCCTAGGTAGGCATTGTCGAACTCTCATGCCCCATGTTCAGAGTATACATCTTGCACCCAAAACTTGGGTGATCTACAATTCAACCAAGGACTACTCGAATTCACAAGCCTAGCTCTACCTACGATGACTCCGTCTAACTGCCTCGTCTTTCCATACTTAGTCGTTTCTTCAAAGTTTCGCGGGTTCACAGACTCCCTGGTTCAAAAAAGTATCAAAGAATTTTTCACTCCCCTCCATCCCCGCCACCTTTTCCCCTTCCCAATGCATATTAATTATGCTTTTACTAGTGACAACTCACCACAGATGTTCGAAAAGATTGGAATTAATAAACATAAAGCTCGAGGACATCTCCCATTAAAATGCATTAATGGGAGAATATAATGGAATCTGATTAGTTTCTTTCTATCAATATTGAATTCACAAAAAAATGTTGGTTATTTTTTTTTTAAGGCATCATCATAGCAAGAATGCAATATTGTGCTAGCCCATTGTCATCTACAAAGGTGTTGACATGATTCCCCTCCTTAGTATTGTGCATATAGTACAAGTTCGCATATTTGAGAGTATACTTGCATATGAAAATGTTGATCCACCCTTCAAATTTGAACATGGTTTGCATTTGGGCCACAAAGAATACTAACAAAATAAAATAATATGAAAAGTGTTTAAGTAAATATAAACAAATTATCTTCTAACTTGAACTTGATTTTGTCAAGATCCAAGTATATTACATAGCTGATAATGTTTTTCCCATAGTTAATGTTTATGCTCGCTAATTCCCGGATTCACGCTATTGAACTCTCATGCCATTGTTCCGTCATATACATCTTGCACCCAAAACTTCCGTTATCTACAATTCGACCCCGAACTCCTCAAACTCGCAAGCTTCACTCTACCTATGATGAGTCTATCTGCGTCCATCTGACTGCCCTGCCTTTTCATACTTTCTCAATTTCCATGCAATCTTCACACACTTTCCCAATGCAATTGATTACGCTTTTATTATCTTCGAAAAGATTGGCATTAATGAGCGAAAAGTTGGACGACATCTCCCATTAAAATGAATTAAACAAAGATTTACGAGAGATTATATTACCATCCTCCAGTGTTCATTCTAAATATCATCACACAATTATTGCCACATTTAGCAATATAAACAAATCTTCATCAAAACATTATATTTTCTTATAGGAACTCCACGTACACCCCAATCACCTGAAGTGAGCCATATTTGGATCCATCAACTAAACCTCCCTATTATCAAATTGACAGAGGTCAATATTATGGCATCCGATTTTTTATTTTTTTTTGTGTGTGGATCTTGAGCTCGAAAAAATTGTTATTTACTTTAACTCTTTGAAGGCATTGTACCTTGCCTTTCCATACTTAGTCGATTATTCAGCTCCTGTTGTCACACATTCGTAGGTTCCCGGGCTTCTAGGTCCACAAAATTTTTGAAGAAGTTTTTGCTCCTGTCCATCCCCGCCACCTTCATGCGCTTCCCAATGCACATTAATTATGCCTTATTAGTGAAAACTCACCAGGCACATCGAAAAGATTGGCATTAAAAGGTGAAAAGGTTGAGGACATCTCCCATTAAAACACATTGAACGAAGATTTACTGAAGATTATATTATGATGCTGCAACATTCATTTTAAATACTATGAGGAGAAAAGGAACATTCTCATCACCTTATGGTCGTAGCTCGATAACATTTATGTGGAGATAACCTGGATATTTTTGGGTGCGAGGACCAGAGTTTTCAGTGGCCCAGAGCTTATGACTACTACTCATCCCCTTCTTCCCAGAAAAAAGTTATCTCGACATTTGGAATTGCAAGAGCAGATTGTGTCCCCAAATTTTCTTACTTTAAGGAGTTCGTCACATGTTGCGTCGAGAACTATATTCTGAACCAACAGATTATCCAGTTGGGAAACCATTCCCAAGTCTCCTCATCACCTCAAGTATTTCAAAAGATGTTAAGACTTCCCGACTCAACGCCTACTTTCAAGGGAGAGAATTGCAGACAATTCTTAAAGAAGCATGATAATGAATTGGACCTCTTGCCGAATTTCTTACAGAACCGAGTGGTCGCTCCTCAGGACATTACCAGATTACAGGTTAGTGCATTTAAAAACCCTTTCTCGCAAATTTCATGGCTTTTCACGAGGATAACGAGACAAGAAAGTGCAACCAACATCTCTCAGATGATTCTATATATTTATATTTTACGGTCAAGAAACAAGCCATATTCCATTGGGGAAAGTTGATTTCCATTGAAATCTCTTCCCAGTCATTGCAATACACAAGGCAGAAGAAATTCTTTATGTCATCTTATTTAATTTTCGCAGTGTCGAATTGTTGTCCATTCCCTGGACTATCTATGTGTAAGAAGGTGAACTGTGAATTTGACCCAGTAACCTTCTCGTAATAGATATTATGGAGACATGACGCTTCCCAACATTTTTATAAGTTCTTTAATGATTTTGTTTCATTTTTTAAAGAATTGATATTTGGAAAGTATTTTCCCCGGTTGTCTAACCAGGTGACCAACTTCCTGGATAGGAAAGGCACACTAGAAGAAATGGAGAACTATAATGTTATAAGTATTTTTGGGTTCAAACAAAATACTTGATTCCTTCCATGCCACATATCTGATACAATGTTTTTTCCTGGAATAACAAGGAGTGCATCTACTGGTTTCATTTTTCCCATGAAAAAAGAAAAAGTCAATTCATCTCTCTGGCTTGGAAATTCGAAGATTTCATGATTAGGAATATGAAAAAGATTCACGGTTTTGCGGGCCACTTCAACAGTTCTTTCACTAACACTATCGTGAATGAACTCGGTGCCAATACCAATGATTCATACAAGCAGAAACGAAAAGACCCAGGTGAAAAAAGTGTCCAATCCCCGACCGCCACACCCAAGACCACAACATCTCGGAGAAGTACTCCAATGGCCTACCCAAGTAATAAAGTCACACACAGTTTTTCAGGTGGCGGAGGAGATAAGAACTCTCCCTCCGGCAAAATTGAAAGTTCTCACAAACTTCCCGCAAGCAAAAAACGGAAAACAATAGTCCAAGAACAAGAGGGACCGAGGGGTGAAATAGATATCCACGATCTTTCCCTCGAAGATATGGAACTAGAAATTGGCATTGAAAAAATGTTCCCCAATGATGACCAGCTAAAGAGTACTACTCTGCATAATCCTGAGATGGAAATAATTGGCACCGATACATTGGACGAAGAAGAGTCTTTTGCATTTCAGAGCGTTGTTTTTTACATCGAATCCAAAAAATTGGTTATTGAAAAGTGAGATGTAAAGAATAAGAAAGGGAAATCTCATTCAGATATCAACCTACAGAACAAGTGCCCTTCCCAGATCTCCCAGATACACCGAGCAACTGGAGACGCTCTAAACAACTCTATTAGAGGCATTGAAACATAAAATGTCATGTTAAAGGAGCGAATCAAAGAATTGGAGGCAACTCTAATGTCTCTTCCATTGTTTTCTACTCCTTTGGAAATGATCGGGCCCACCACACCTATGACAAAGTTAAAAGGATCAACAAGCCTTCTCACATTGTCCCGAGGCTATGTAGAAAATAATATAAACATAAGAATGGAATTAATAACATAAGATTGGGAGATGTCAAAGAATATGGTCTCTTTTGGAACAAGAGCCCATGCTTTTCATGAGTTTCTGCAAGCAGATATCAAGAATGAGCAAGGTTTCTACCTCGATGCAATTTTACCATTTGGTGTTAAAATTACTGGTATGACATAATTCATAAGAAGACAGGAGGATCTCCCTTCCTCGGATCAAATAGACCAGCTAAACGCATGATGGAAAGAAAAGGTAAAAAACCTGAATGGTATCGTTCAAGCATGTAGCCAGGCCATATCTAGAAGAGACAAACTATTCAAGAAGCTAACTGAGATAGATCTAGCTGGCAGCACCAATGAAGTCCAAGACCTGAAATTGATATTCAACTCATTGTTTTTAACCAATCAAGCATTTGATGATCAAGTTCATATCTATAAAAGACTGTCATTTGAAAATTTTTATGGCATTTTTGAATATGGTGAAGATGACGTGAAAAACTCGTTAGTCGGTTATTTGATTAAAAACCAAGATATTCAAGAAGCATTGCACAACCTCTCTATTGATCTAAGAGACTTGGAAAACAAATTCTTCAATATAAAAAACCGGCATGAATTCAACGTGGTGCCCATGAGGAGCTACATCGAAGAATGGTTCAAAAAGGTTGTCGACCAGATTACCAATGAAGGTCAAAGACAAGTAAATCCATAAAAGGACATCAATGAGAAAATGAAAAGGCATGGGACACCATCATAGTAAGTTGATATTGATCACATTCTTTTGTCTTCATCTAATTACTCTAACAAAGCTTTAACCAAGGACTAACAATTTTCTATTTTTTCTTGTCAGGTCTTGTTGTTTTCCATTGTTGACTTTCTTATTTCTACAAGCTTCATTCTTGTACATCTTTTCTTTGTAGTCTACGGCAGTCCCAATCCTAGTCATTATGACAAACACATTTTTATTTTACAAAATATCTACTGAACTATATATTTTTTTACAAATTCCAAGACAACTATTTTGGGAAATATTCTCAAATGTATTTTGTAACCCAGTTTATCTGAATATAAATATTTGAGGTTGTTCTATGGTGATCTTCAATGTTTGGTGTTGTTATTTGAATTTTGTATTTCTTTTTAAAATTAACTCATTTCCCTATGCATGTTGCAGTCATGTTCCTGTTTTATATTGAGCATATATTACAGCTTCCTATATTTCAGAATATGCTTCCATATACAAAATGTTAAGTCATATATTTTTTTCTCTATTACTTATGGGTTTGAGAAAAATTTGCGAGCCCAAAATACCCTCCAAATTTGAACATGGTTTACGTTTGGACCACAAATAATCTATTAAGATACATTAATATGAATACATTTTAAATAAATATAAACAAAATCCCTTTAAACTTGAACCTAACTTTCTTGAGCTCTTGGATTGGCTGTGGGTTTCCCGGTTAGCGGATTGCGAGATCCTTATCTCCATCTATATCTTCACATCATGAGCCCGACCGACCACTGTCCCTTTCAACACTTAGCTAATTATCTCACTGCGGGGTCCCAACTTAGTGATATTGAATTCTTATGCTCCGTGTTCCGTGATATACATCTTTCACCCAACACTTCTGTGATATACATTTTGCACCCAACACTTCTGTGATACACATTTTGCACCCAACACTTCCATCATTTACAATTCGACCCCGAACTACTGGAACTCGCAAGCTTCACTTACCCGGGTTCACAAAAAATTGAAAATAGGTATCGCTCTCTTTAATCCCCGCCACATTCCCACCCTCCTCAATGCACATTCATTATACTTTTACTAGCAGCAACTCAGCGCACATGTTCACTTATTGGAATTAATAAGAAAAAAACTTATTCAACAATGATTTATGGGAGTCCGGCCGACCCCCAGGTTGGAGCTATTATAAATCTTGCACCCAAAAATTCTATCATCTACAGTTCTTCCATATACATCTTGCACCCAAAACTTTCATGGTCTACAATTCCTCTACAAATTCGAACATGGTTTACATTTGGACCACATATAATCTATTAAGATACATTAATATGAATACATTTTAAATAAATATAAACAAAAACTCTTTAAACTTAAACTTGACTTTCTCGAGCTCCTGGATTGGTCACAGGTTCTCGGGTTAGTTCATCTCCATCTATATCATCACATCATGAGCCCGACCGACTGTGGTCCCTTTCAACACTTAGCCAATTATCTCACCGTTGGGTCCTGACTTAGTGCTATCAAATTCTTATGCCCCCTATTCCATGATATACATCTTGCACACAACACTTCTATGATATACATTTTGCACCAAACACTTCCGTGATTTGCAATTCGATCCTGGACTCTTGGAACTCATTGTTCACAAAAGTTTCAAACCATTGATCACTCTCTTCAATCCCCGCCACATTCACGCCCTTCCCAATGAACATTCATTATTCTTTTACTAGCGACAACTCCGCACATAGGGTCGCTATTCAACCGTGATTTATGGTAGTTCGACCAACCGCCATTTATTTTCATACCTAGCTAATTCTATGGCCGTCAGTTCCTGGGTTGGCGCAACCGAACTCTCATTCCCTGTGTTCCATGATATACATCTTGCAGTCTAATCTTCCATGATCTACAATTCCATACTTAGCCAACTTTATGGCTGCAATCTTCACTATACCCGGGTTCACAAAAATTTCAACCATTTATCGCTCTCTTCAACTCCCGCCACATTCTCGTCCTTCCTAATGCACATTCATTATGATTTTACTAGCGACAACTCAGCACACAGGCTAGCTTATTGGCATTAATAATCAAAAAACACATTCAAGAACAATTTACGGGAGTCCAACCGATCCCCGAGTTGGCGCTATTATAAATCTTGCACCCAAAACTTATGTCATGTACAATTCTGCGATATACATCTTGCACCCAAAACTTCCCTGGTCTACAATTCCTCCACAAATTGGAACATGGTTTACATTTGGACCAGAAATAATCTATTAAGATACATTAATATAAATACATTTTAAATAAATATAGACAAAATCTCTTTAAACTTGAACCTGACTTTCTCAAACTCCTGGATTGGTCATGGGCTCCTGGGTTAGCTGACTACCAGATCCTCATCTCCACCTATATCATCACATCATGAGCCCAACCGACCACAGTCCCTTTCAACACTTAGCCAATTATCTCACCGTGGGGTCGCGACTTAGCGCTATCGAATTATGCCCTATGTTCTGTGATATACATGTTGCACACACAACTTCTGTGAAATACATTTTGCACCCAACACTTCTGTGATTTACAATTCGACCCCGGGCTCATGGAACTCATAAGCTTCACTATACCTGGGTTCACAAAAGTTTCAAATCATTTATCACTCTCTTCAATCCCCGCCACATTCCCGCCCTTCCTAATGCACATTTGTTATAATTTTATTAGTGACAACTCAGCACACAGGTTCGCTCATTGGCATTAATAAGAAAAAAAGGCATTCAACCGCGATTTACGGGAGTCTGACCGACCACCGTTTTTTTTCATACCTAGCCAATTCTATGGCCGTCAGTTCCCAGGTTTGCGCAATTGAACTCTCATTCCCCGTGTTCCGTGATATACATCTTGCACCCTAAACTTCCATGATCTACAATTCCATACTTATCCAACTGTATGGCTGCAACCTTCACTATACCCGTGTTCACAAAAATTTCAAACCATTTATCTCTCTCTTCAACCCCCACCACATTCTCATCCTTCTCAATGCACATTCGTTATGCTTTTACTAGCGACAACTCAGCACACAGGTTCGCTTATTGGCATTAATAAGAAAGAAACACATTCAACTGCGATTTATAGGAGTTCAATCAACTGTCGTTGCTTTTCATACCTAGCCAATTCTATGGCCGCAGGTTCCCGGGTTGGTGTAATCGAACTTTCCTTCCTCGTGTTTCGTGATATACATCTTGCACCCAAAACTTCGATGATCAACAGTTCCATAGTTAGCCAACTTTATAGTCGCCGATCCCCGGGGTGGCACTATTTTAAATCTTGCACCCAAAACTTCCGCCATCTACAATTCTATGATGTACATCTTGCATCAAAAACTTTCGTGGTCTACAATTCCTCCATCTCGCAAGATTCATTCTACCCAGCTTCAAAAATATTTCAAAGCATTTATCATTGCCTTCAATTCCCGCTACCTCCGCGCCCTTCCCAATGCACAATGGTTATTCTTTTACTAGTGACAACTCAACACACATGTTCAAAAAAATTTGGCACTAATAAGCGAAAACCTCAAGGACATCTCCCATTAACACACATTAAACCGTGATTTAGGGGAGCCCGACGGACCACCCTTCCTTTCCATACTAACCCAATTTTATGGCCCTGGGTTCCTAACTTGGCGCGATCAAACTCTCATTCCCGTGTTCTGTCATATACATTTTACACCCAAAACTTCCCTGCTCTACAATTCTACCCCTCACTTGAACTTGTAAGCTTCACTCTACTCGGGTTCACAAAAAGTTTCAAAGCATTTATCGCTCCCTTCCATACTTGCCACCTTTGCACCCTTTCCAATACAAATTAATTATGCTTTGCTTAGTAACAACTCACCACACAAGTTTGAAAGGATTGGCAATGCACATTAATTATTAAATTACTATTCAATGTAATTTCAATATACCTTTTAATATTTACAATTTTCTTTATCATTTCATTTTTAAAAAACAATTGAACATAACTTTTTAATATTTTTTAAACGTCTATTCTAATTACTGTTTACTTACCATATTGTTAATTTCTGTTTTTTAACAATATTCTAATTATAAGCTGTCAATTATCATCTCCATAACCAAATCTACTTAAGAGACTACACTGCCACACAACACTTATTATAAAAGAAATAACAAATAAATGTATTTTTTATAATAATTTTGTTTTAAAGGCTTAAGAGGTTTATTTATGTTCGGACAACTCTCATTTTTGCCGCAACGCATTGCAAGTAGATGCAACTTTTGATTATTATTTTCAAGATATCACATAGTCCATATACTTGAGGCTTTGAAACTTCCACCTTCTAATGTGATTTGTCACTCCACCAATAGTAGCCCTCGCGCACATGTGGTGTTTTCATTCTCTAAAATAACTTTGGCGATTGAGCATAGTCGAATATGTTTCCATACTCTGTGTCGCAAAGAGGGAGAGCTTATTCTTCGAGTTCCCATGGAAGTACAATATTGTTCTTAGTATAAGTGACAATCTATTGATTGTTTTCATCATTGATTACAACTATATATATATGTAGAGACGGTTGGTGAAGGGTAAACTGTGTGGACAGGTATGGAAGGAATGCAGAAACATGTTAACCAGAGGGGATAGTGTACATTTATATTTAAAAGTTTTATTGGTATAAATTACTATTTTTTTATTGTTTAAATTTTATTTTTGAATATAGAAATGAAGTCAATTAAAAAAATATTAGGACATTTAAATTATACAAAATAAGTATTCAAATATATATACCTAACAATGACTAGATTTCCAACAAATATTCCCTAAAAAAATAATTTTATAAAATATTTAAACTAGACTTTTAGTTATACCATTCTTATTCTTAATAATTCTTGATACAATTCTGGAAAAGAAATTATTGTATCAACTTCAAGTAGAAGATCTGTTGGAGTAAACGTTGCTGCTACTAAGCATAAAACAATTGAATTAACAACAACAAATCGGCGGTTTGGATTTGTGTGCCCATTGGCACTTGGGCCGATTTGTCCATCGGCGTTTTTTCAAACTAACTCTTCGGCCGTTTTTTCATTGGGGTTTGAAATTTTGTGAGCATCTATTTTAAGCTGATTTGTTTATAGACGTTTTTATAAGTTCAAATTCAGAAGGATAAAATATGTATATTTTTGTAAATTTTATCAGTTAAATTATTAGGTGGAAATTATTAGGTGGAGGAGCTTGTATCACAAATAAGGAAATTTTATACATTAATTTAATATGGTTTGGTTGTGATTTTAAAAATTGATTATTATTATTATATTTTTAATTATTTTATATATATTCTATCAGTTGACAACGTTGTTTGTGTACACTCTGTCAATGGGTAAATAGAAATTGTTACAATGGTTTATTGTTATAATTGTTACAATAAATTTTCGTCTCCTTTGATCGCCGGGGAGACACGACAGAACAGAAATGGATGGGAGATATAATAGAAGAAAAATGGATGCATCCGGAAGGCATTATATTATTCCCTTCCTTTGCTCTTTCTATTGCTTGTAGCAGCCACTCATATATGCGAGAAATTGAATGGTCGCGGGTTCAAAACCGTGAAGGACAGAAATTGTATGGTCACGGGTTCAAAACCGTGAAAGATGTGACGGAATTTAAAAGAAAATGTTGTATAGTTATTTTATGAAATGATATTTTTATACAACATAAACTTAGGAAATCATTATTTTTTATTGTTTAAAATTTAATTTTAAATATTTTAAATTTGAAAACTTGATAATTTTTTTAAATATTAAACAAAAGCATACAAAAAATAACGAAAATTTTTCATTTCATATAGCGTTTTAGCCTAGTGCTTAAAGGAAGGAATAGGAGGAGGAAAAACCGAGCGGCGGATTAGACGGTTTACATGCCTCCGATAGTTTTCTAAAAAAAATAAAGGGAAAAGGGGCAACAAACGTTCCATCCAAAGACGTTGACTCATGTACGAGATTATATACCAAAAATCGATGGTTCAAAGCAGTACAATGATCGACTAACAAGGTCAACGGCCACGACGTGCTGACAGGTCACATCAGAACATGGATCATGGATTCCATTCTGACTGTACATATGGAATTTACCTTTTGTAATGATAGGAACTTTGACGTAGTAAGCTAATCATACTCGCAAAAGGCCCCTACATTTTTCACTATCGTCGCCGTATGAGTAAACTCAATATTATATTTATGAAAATAAAACTATAACCCTGCCCATCATCCATGTGACAAAAGCATGATACCTGTTATAACCCTGCCATCATCCATGTGACTACATCATGATACCTGTTATGTGATGGGCTATAACGTAAACGTCAAAGGCCGTAATGATCGTAAGCGGTCGGTTCCTCGACAAGACTCTCCCGACTCAATTAAAAAATTGGTCCATATTATTAAAGCATTAATTAATGAGGAAACCACCCAGAAACCCACAATAAACTTCTTAGACCACCATATTCTCAAAGTCCCACATGACAAAAAAATTGGGTGCTGGTAAGATTCAAAGATCAGTGTCCTGAAATCGTATTTTCTCCACAGCTTTTCAGCATCCAAAAATGGCAGTCAGCAACAGCATCGCATGGGTACGGACATTTGCAGAAGTGGTTTTATCCGTCTTGATTATTGGAGCTGGGATATGGCTGGCCTCCAAACAGGACATCGAAT
>ML793373.1:176171-204622 GCA_009831015.1 Picea engelmannii | reverse complement strand
TTGCTTCCAAAGTTAGCCTCTTTGAGTGGAACTCATGGCCATATGTTTGGACCAAAGGCGTTAGCCTGTCATATTCATCGTTGCAAATCCAAGTTGTTTGTCAGTATGACCTCAAACATCGGGTATTCCTAGTTATGTATTAAGTATGAATTACTTCGTCCTCCTGCTATGTGCGAAAAGATTCAATCTACCGAGTAGCTATATTGTCATGTAAATTTCTCCATTTTATAAGATATTGTATTTGATTGGCTTAGAGTCCAAAGACTCAATCTAGAATGTCTTTAGGTTCCAAAACCAGTTTTCCTTCATCAAGTATCAGGAGTTCAGTTATGAAATTATGCGTGCCTAATTTATTTTTCGAACGAGATGCATGGAAAAAGGTTATGTAACTGTGTTTTGTTGGGAAGATCCAAGTATATTGTACGTATATCGTTTGTTTATTAATTTATATGGATTATTTATTTTTCAAACGAGATGCATGTAAAAAGGTTATGTAACTGTGTTTTAATGGGAAGATCCAAGTATATTGTACATATATTTTTTGTTTATTAATTTATATGGATTATAGAATGTAGCCCATTTTATTTCTTAACAAAAAGAAAAAAGAAAATATATTAATGTTTAAAAAGAAAGAAAAAAATTATATTAATATTTATAAATATCAAAGTATTTAAAAATAATCTGAATTTTAAATTATTAAAAAAATTAAAATATATACAGTGAAATGGAGATTAATTTTATGTGAAAGGAAAAGAGAAGAAGAACCAACGCTATTTTACTATTTTAATAGAGAGGTTTGAACAAATCATGCACAAAATCAAGGAACTAGATACTAGTTTGCATCATATTCATAGGAGAAGCCGACTATCCCTTGGAGTCAATGTAAAAGCATCAAGGTTGAGTTTGATAATATATTTGAGAGAATGGCTTAGGCTAAGAGAAAACTTTGGTAATGGGTGCATGTTCGCAATATCTTAGCTAGGAATGGGAAGGGTAGCCTCAAACCTCAATTGATCCATTGAGCTAGCATGTCTAGGTTGATGAGAAACAATTCCTACATTGTCGGGGAATATTTTCTAGATAAATGAGTTAGGAAATATCTTGTAGATCTATAGTTGACAAATTATGAGTAACCACAATAAATTATGATAAGGCATAAAATGAACACTTTTTGAATCTAAATATCTGGGTTCTCAACCCAATCACTAAATTCTTACTATTTCAATTAAAATAGTGTACACTGGTTTCAAACAATTATTTGTTCATGACCTTCTTCCTTTACTTAGTAGAAGGATTAGGAAAATAATATCATAAACTCCTTTATTGCTCACAACCTTGAGAACTATTCTCTTCACTCTTAACTCAAAAACCATGCATCAATCTTTGCATGATTTCTCTATAAAACAAAATTGTTATGTGCTTTTGTTGATTAAAAGATTGTTTAAGGTCTTTAAGATAATATTCACATGAAGATAATACCCGATAAAGGTCCAGGTATCTAACAAAAAGTAAACATTCACATTATAATATAAGATAATAAACCAAGAGAGTAAATAGTTTCTCTCTTGTATTCAATCATAGTATTCAATGAAGTATCATAGTATTTAATGAAGTAGGACACATTATTTATCAAAAGGAAGGAATATAAGAACCACATATGGAAAAGAACTTTAAATGATCAATCAATTAAGATCCAAAAAGATTTTTATAGACACAGATTTGAAATATCATGCTTAAAATTAAAATTTATAGTTCTGTATGAATCTCAAAAAATAATATACATCTTTTTAAAAAATAATAATGTATGTAGAGTTCATAAAAAGTAAATGACATTCATCCTTCAAAGATGACTAGGATTGGGCTTATGCAAACCATGAAATCAATGGGAGACCTGGAAGATAGAAAGGAGATAGTCAGGGGTCAGCCTTTGGTTTTCACAAATCATGAAACAAGAAAGGTAGAATAACTACTAATTGAGAAAGAAAAAGAGTTTGAGAGAAAAAAAAAGTGGCTACTTGACTTACTAAGATGGAAGATCGAACCTCTTATCTGCTTGTGGATATGTCTTTAATAGGTTGTTGTTGGGTTGGAGGTGGCATGACTATATTACCGACTTCTTGTTGATTTGTTTCAGTTATTTTAGCCAAGGATTTTCTTAACCATTGTTTGATATAATCCCCCATAAGAGCAACCATTATCTCATTTTTTGTTTTGTTTTCAAATAATTCATTTTATAGCTTTTTAAGATCAGGCTCAATTGATGAAGTGTGTCTTCAATATATTCATTCTTGTTCACTTACCAAATTAACCATCTTTTCACTTCTTCAAAATATTCAACTGTGTCATAAACTTTACTAGCCCAAGAAACTACTAAGGAATCCAATTGTTTTTGTAATTTCTCTTTTGATAAGAGCATAAGTGCATAATTAAGCATGGGCCCTTTAGTTCCTTAGTCAAATCAACAAGTTTTAAAAAACAAATCACCTATTTTAGTAGTTATAACATCACATTCAGATTTCTTGTAAGCACTTAATTATTTTCAACTAACAAGAATAACCTTTGAAGGAAGATTTTGGTCTCTCCTGTGTATATCCCTTAAACTTAAGACCTAGGCTGAAAATGTACCCACTGCCTCTTTATAAAATATTTCATCATTTTTCAAATCTTTTTGGAGGTATTCTTTAAAACGGAAGACCCTTGTTAAGAGAGTAACTAAATTTGTTGCTAACTCCCATATTTCAAGAATGAAGGCTCTCCTTCTCTTAATGTTATCTCCAACATATTTTGTTACAAACATTAATGAACTTGATGAATCTTTCAGAATGAAGCTTGTTTTTGGTACATACTTAAGACTACACAATGGTTGAACAACAGTAAAGGTTTTGACAAACAAAGCTATCGGAAGCAAATATTTTTCCAATTCTTTTAATTTTTCCTTTAGGACTAAATTCTCCTTCGCTATTTCGTCAATTAAATACTTTAAGGCTTCATTGGATGCTTTATGAAACTCCATGACGTTCGAGGGGTTTACCCCTTTAAAATCAATCTTTGATTTCCATTTTTCTGAAACTTTTTTATTTCTCAAATTTACTTTTTCAATTAAAAACTTTTTTGAATTCTTATTGTAGGCCGCGTGGTGCAAAGTGACAAATTCTTCCTCAGATACCTCTGGCTCTTGGGAAGCCAATTTTTTAGCTATATCTCTCCTATTATGCCATCAACCTCCATGTATTTGGGACTCGTTTAAGATTCAAGTGCTTCTTACCCTTCTTTCTAAATGTCTCTTTTTCTTTTTACAGAGACATCAACAATGTGCAATCTTTTAACTGTCTTCCTGCTAGGATGTTTATCTCCACCATCATTTGAATTTCTGGTGGAAGACCTTTTGTAACATCCCCACTATAATCCCTATTTTAATGAATGCTTGATGTATATATAATATGTGGCTATGACCATTGACTGATGTAGTATGTGAATCATATTTCTATGTTTTAATAATACAATGCGATGTCAGATGCTAAGGGGACATGGACATAGAAGGGGGATGAATTAATCCACAAGAGAGGGGAGGGTCTAAGAGAATGTCTAAGAGGGGTCCAAGGGGCATTTACCCAAGTCTATTAATTTCACCCACATTCCTGAATTTTTTCAAGACTATATATTAAACTATATTTTATGATTGATTGTTCCCAAAGCCAATCATTCAATGCATGTAAGAGGGTGGATGTGAGAAGTCACATCCCATAGTTATTGGGAGCATGGGGATAAGTACAATCATCTTGAAGAAGTGTGTGAGTCAAGAAATATAACCAAAGGAGAGGAAAATTGTATGGGAAATTACAATAGTTTTAGGCAGTCAATGTTTCTGGTATGAACAAAAAGTAGAGAGAAAGAAAGAGAGTTAGAAGCTAGAGTAGCCATGGAGGTCAAGTTCTAGAGCATGATGGAGAGTATTTGGAGCTGAAGAATAAAGAGTCAGGTTTCCAGACCTCAAGAGTGAACTTATGAGTGAGTTGCATTGTAACAATAAGTGTTTGCTATTGTTTGCTGGTAATTTTCCTAGCAACAAGTTCCCCTGAGTTCCCAGATGAGAGATTTCTGGTTACTTGTGCCATAGAGACCTTGATAAACGAATGGGACTTTGAAGGGACTGATATAAGTGAAGTGGTACCTTCCTTGGGTTGGGAAGGTCAAGAGGAAGAGAGTTGGTGGAAAATCGGGATAGCTATAGGAAAATACCAGTGGGTCGTGAGTTTTCTAAGTTGTGAGTGGACAGTGAGATACAACCCTCTTTTGTGGATTACAAGCCTCATCTCATGGGTGACTTGTTCTTAAGATTTGAAACAACAAGTCTATGGTTGGGTGGAATGTCCGTCCCAAGAATATGGTTGCACAACTATTTATAAAGGATAAGTGTTTTATCTGGCTTCTGTTTGTATTATGAGTTTATTTGTTGTGCATTAACTATGTAATTGGGAGTGATTTATATGTTGTTGTACTAAGATATTTACTATATTCATATGTGATTTTAGCATTTTATAGATGCATATAATTAATGGTAGCAGATAGTAGGTAGAAAAAAATTAGTTAGCATAAATTTTAATTTATGAGTTTTTCACATTGAATAAAAATTTTTCATTGATGTCAAAGGTTAGTAAGTGATCAAATACAATTGTGACTTTAATAAATAAAAAAAGTGAAAAGTTAAGTGAAAATTAAGTTTATGTAAAAGTGGAGAAAAAATGAAAGTGGATTAAATATAAATGTGACTTAAATAACAAAGTTGAAAAGTTAGGTGGAAGTGGAGTTTAAGTAAAAGAGGTGTAAACATGAAAGTGGATTAAAGAAAAAGGTAAAAGTGAAAGTGGAGTTTAAGTAAAAGTGAAGTAAACATGAAAATGGATTAAAAAGGGTAAAAGTGAAAGTGCACACGGTATGTGCACATGTATTTACAAACCATGGTGGTATTTTACCCATGGTATGGTAAAAAGTGAATTAAAAATAAAGAAAGTGGGAAAATTAATTATTATTTGATAAAAGTCGTGATTTTTCAAAAAACATGAGTCATGTAAAGGTTATGGAAAAGAATAAATAAAGAAGAGGGTTATGAGAAAAAATGTGTGTGTGTGGGTGAAAATGTAATATCATTATGCGTACCATTTAAGGAGTGACAATTGAATAACATTCAAGGAGTGAAAAATAAACATTAGCAAAGATCAGATCAGGTGTTCTGGAAAATAGATCTAGCATTTTGGAAAGCAAAAATTGTAAAGGAAGAAATAAAAGAAGAATAAATAAGATCTGTTGAAGTCAGAGCGAAATTAGAAGGAGAGAGCATCGAGTAGATATTGCAAAAGAAGAATAAGTAAGCGTCGAGTAGATCTGGAGAAAGGAAAAGGAGTGAGTGATCTAGAAAAAGAAAAAGAAGTGAGCACCATGTTGTTACACGTCAAAATTCCTCACTTCAACAATGTCACATTCTCATTGTTGCAAGTGTCACACTTTTGTCACAAGTGTCGTAAATGTTGCATTTTTTTTCTGCATATGTAGCATTGCGAATGACACCATGGAAACACTTGATACATCCTCTAGAACATGTTGGAAGGGGAAACCACATAAATTGACAAACTAAGAAAAATGTTTTTCCTTGATAAATGGTCATCTTAACAAACTTTTGGAAGATCAACGCTCCCCTGCTCATATGCAGGGAGTGCTAGTGCTCCTTGTCCATCTATCAGGGATCATTGCAACGCTCTATTGCTAGTTTTGAGGGAGCATTGATTGGTTGAGAGCATCATGGGAAGAAATCCCCCTTATCTCTAAAGAAAACTAGAGATGATCCGAGTTGGTTTGGCTCGAATCCAAACTTTAGGCTGCATCTAAGGGAGATGCCATAACTGATGGTGTCATATCCTCAACTTTTTCCAAATATAACTAAGGTGGTTGAGCCTCTCAAAGCCTATAAAAGGAGGCATTCTCATGGTGAAGAGGAGGATAATTATCAGCAAAAAGTATTGTCATTATGATCATGGATATTTCAAGTAAGGGGTTGGACAAGGACGACTTGGAGAGGTTGTTGCAATTTCATCTACAAATTGCAAGTGCCTTGTAATTTTCTCATTAATATATGCTTGGCCTATTTCCTTCAAGTTTGTGTATGGTTTCATATACTGGTCTATTATTGATAAATTTAGTTTAAACTAATCTTGGTAGAGTAGGAAGTATGTGTTTTCTTTGATGTCTATTGGATTGCATATATCATTAAGGAGCTTGAAGATCAAGTTCATCTTGGATTAAGCGAGGACAAGATTCAAAAAAAGGTACATCATACTTTATTCATCTTTTCCCTTTGACTAGTTTAACTACATTTAAAGGAATGTTAATGTCCAATCTTAGCATATTTCTGTCTTGGTAGTAGGGGTCTAGAATCTGAGAGGATATTCACATGTTCGCAGGGGAATTTTCCTACAATAGAAATTGGTGACTCTACTGGGGATCAAAGTTTTCAGTTTTGGTTTCTTTCCTTGGTTTTGTCTTAATTTTTTGCTCATATTCAGATATTGCTTGCTGTATTTTTCTCTTCTATACATATATTGTCATTCCTGAAGTTATCTCACAGAGATTGTTGATCAAACTTCCTGAGTTTTTTATTTTCTGGGTTGTTCCCATTTTTCTTTGAAATCAACGCCCTCTCTAGTTACAACCAGAGCGATGATTTACTGATCGGTGCTCCCCTATAGTGTGTTAGGGAGTGTTGTAGCGCTCTCGTGTTGTTATGGTCAGATCGTCGATTTTACCTCATTTTGAAAATTTGTTGACTGCCTTTGTACTGGGTGTGATTTTTGGGTATTTCCTTTGAACTTAGAACTTGTTTTATCAGTTTATGTCTTCTGTCAGACCTGCAACTTGCTTCTTTTAAAAATCTTTTGATTTTTGATTGGATTTTATTGTACTTCCTTGTCATGAAATCACCCTTTTTCTTTAGATTTTGGGTTCACTTTGATACTTTTTCGTTCATTTGATCGATTAAAGATTGTTGCAAGGAAACTCGAGGATCTCTTTACTGTTTTAATTGGTCTCTAATCTTCATATGTTTCCAGAAATTTCTTAAGTGTGTTTTGTTGTTTTTGGTGTTCTTTTTGGAAACTTTAATTTGTTTTTGCCTCTTATTGACTGTTGTGAGAGTGTCTTTTGTTTGTGTGATTCTTTATTCCCATTGTCTGAAGATGCAATAGTGAAATTGTTTTTATTATTGACATAAGAAGCATTAAACCAAATCAATTCACATTCATAATCAAACAAAATGATACTTTTTACGATTGGTTTTTGGATGCCAGAAAAAATTTCTTTATAATTTAGCACTAAAATGGATTCTTTTTGAAAACAAATTGCATGAAATTTTTGCATTCTTGTGTTTGCTAGTGAAATAAAGAAAACTCTTCTCCTTCCTGTAAATAGAAGTTCATCGAAAGAAAAATTTGTTGATCATTCTTTTACTTCTTTGGGATTCGAGTCACAACATCATTAGTTTCACTCTCATTCACCTTTGTGTAAAGAACAACCACTAAAATCAATGCTAATTAAAAATCGATCTAGAAACTTTTTCTTTTTAGGTTTTTCCACCAACATTAGACCAGGACTAGCGCTTGGGATTAGGATGTGAGAATAACTCTCCAAAGCATTCAAGACAAACTTAGCATCTTGCGATAGGGAGAGTAAATCCAATTTTTCTATAAACATAGCTTGGATCCCCCTCTCACATAGGGGTTACATACGAGGTCGTGTTCGAGAAAGCAACAGAGATTATCCCTCCGAGGATTAATTGTTCATAGTAGTAAGATCATATTTTGGGGGTTCTTCTTGAGGTCCAACTATCTTCATTTGGTCTTGGTGCTTCATGAATTTCGAATCCATTTGGGCTCCTCTGGAGTTCTACTGGTCCACTTGTCCTCAGTTCTCTTAAAGGTTTTCAGACTTGTTATCTTGTCCATACGTTCAGACTGGACTGTCGACTATACCCTCCTAGAGGCTGACTACTAATTGGTGTCCTTAGCAGCCATAATCTTTAGGGTCTTCACACAAGGTGACGGTGAAGGGAAGTCTTCGATGTACCTAGAACAAGCGTTGGTCAAACTCACTCGGGCTCCTTGTAGGGTAAATCCACGATTATTGTGTGGAAGCTTGCACCAAGGCGTAAGTTCGTTAATAAGTTTGCCAACGTAGCTTATCCACCTGCTCATATCATAACCCCTTCTCAATTTTATCACACAATGTTGGATTTCATCACCAACTAGTACGGTCATTGAGAGAAGGTATTATTTGCTTGTTGGTTCTTCTATATTTTTAGTGATTGTTGTTTATTTACTTAATTGTTTTTCAAGATTGAGACTGTAGATGATAAAGGTCTTCATAGATCATGTAGGATGCAAGGTCTGCCTCTGAAAGGCTACAAACCCTTACCTCCTAATTCACCTGAAGATTTTTACCGTGAAGAGGTAGAAAATCATTCGAATGCTAGGAGTGCTACTACTCCTTTGTTAGAAAATCCCGAAATCGCCTTAGTTATGGTTGAGGATACCATTCCTCCTACTACCCCTGTGTCACAAGTTCCTATTGAGCCACTCCTTCGATTGGACTCGTTAGGTAACGTCATAGAATAAGAGTGTCCTCATCTGTCGTTGAGGCCATACACTGAAACACAGATGGAAAAAACACAACAAGATTATAATGATGAGTACACGACTCCTATCCAGTCTGCTGACATGGTAAATCTAGGACAGACACATGTTTGTTCCATATGGAGAACTCCATCGGGACGTGATCTTTACAAAAAATTCAATTTTAGTCGACCACCTCTTGACCCTCTTACCTCTGCTGGTGCTGAGGAAGGATCGTCAGGTCAAACTATTGACCGTCCCATCGAATAAGTAGTCAATCTTACTTCTACGTCAGTACAAGTCCAAAGTAACGTCGGAGTCATAATGCCTACTCATATACAAGGTACTTTAACAGTTACTCCTACTACACCATCTCTTCAACCTACATCTCCTTATGTTCCCCAAAATCTTGTTGGAACGCCTATACATCGTTGAATGCAGAACCCTGCCATACATGCACACTCAACTGCGAGACAAATCCCGAATGGGGGGAAACCATATTCTAGAGGACATGTCCCTCCTAGGGGACAACCACCCTTACACATACCCACTGCGGGGAAACCCCCTTTTATTGGTCAAACCCCAGTTGTCACTCAAGCTATGGTAGGAGGACAACCCATTTTTATGGAAACCCTTCACAATCTTGGGGACCACCCCAAGGAGGTACGTTTCATAAACCTTATCAAGGAGGGTCATCATACCCTAACCCAAAAGGAGGAGTACCAAATCCTATTCCTTCTAGATTATATTATGGACAACCTTTTCTGGGTGTCCTAAATCCCACTTGAGGTCCTCAAGGACAACAATCTTATCCTCCCCAAGGGTCAGTTGTCTACCCTCTGCAAGGACAAACTGTCTACCCCCCTCAAGGGAAAATTGTTTATCCACCACAACATAATCAAACAACCTATCCTCTTTGCATTATTTTTTATTTGTGTGATCATGAAAAATAGGCAAGAAAATTTTCATTGCCTCACTACTAAACGTTAAAATTCATTAAGTAGAATAATAAACAAAACAAGTTGTATATATTAAACTATAATTAAATAAGAAAAAGTTATAATTAACAGTTATAAAGTCTTTACATATGGTTAAGTCACCCCTTAAAAATTATTTGGCACCTTTCTTCAGTATTAATTATAAAATGTGATATAAAAATATAAAAAAATAATAGAGGTCTAGAGTGTGTGTTCCATGCGTGCTCGATTTGATAATGTCAAAAACATAGTAATTGAATGGTTAAAAGATGTTGGTGCTCATACTAATGCATTGTAGTTGAAACAAATATGTACCTAGAGCCACAAAAACAAAGTCATGTAGAAAGTTAAGATTGCTAAAGGAAATTGATGCCTTATTCTAGCAACGATGTCATAAAGTCTTGAGAAAATCACCCAACAACATGGATGAAGGCATTGGATTTATTTGTGAGGATGAGCACCAATGCTATTTTTACAATGAGTCAACATGCATTCCACTTGTTCTTGTGGATACCATTAGTATCACCATTATACCTTGGTATGTGTATGTCGTCAATTGAGTTCCCTTTCTCTGTTTCAATAGTAGGCCTTCCTCTAATTTTCAGAAGAAAAAATTCTAGTCCTCCTTTTGATTTCAAAAAAATGTACATTTGGAAAGTATGATAGTTTAGATATTGGCCTAATCATCATGAGTCTAATGCCATTTCCTTCAAGGTTCATTACAAAGATATCAAAATTAATACTAAAAATGTTTCTTTCTTACTATTTTTAGATCTCCATCATACCTCTTTGGGCCTAAAACCGAATCACCAGAAGTTCCTCTGATAATAAACTGACTGTGTTGATTCTTCCTCCCCCTGATTAAGGTGGTGGGTTCTTCTGATCAAATATGACCTCATAAGTTTTTAAAGAGGAGCAACTCCTTCTTCCATAGTAAAAATGTTGATTTCAAAAAATAGTACATTTGGAAAGTCTGATAGTTTATCTATTGGCCTAATCATCATGATTCTAATTCCATTGCATTCAGGGTTCATTACAAAGATATCAAAATTAATACTAAAAATGTTTCTTTCTTACTGTTTTCATATCTCCATCATACCACTTTGGGCCTACAACCGAATCACCAGAAGTTCCTCTGATAATCAACTGACTATGTTGAGCCTTCCTCCCCCTGATCAAGGTGGTGGGTTCTTCTGATCAAAGATTACCTCATAATTTTGTGAAGAGGAGCCAAATCCTTCTTCCATAATAATAGTGTATGTTGTCAAGTATACAACCTCTTTAGTTAGTGGGTTTTCCAATTTATTATTCTCTCTAAATAAATGGGTAAATGAAATGCTTCAAAAAGTACTTGCTAGTTCCAATATGCCTCTGACTCTTTCTTGGTGGAGAATGTTTAGTACTTGGGCCTTACCAGTTAGAGAGTCGATCACTAGCTTAGAGTCACCAAATACCTCGATATTTGTAATTCCTTGATTGACTACCTATGCAATCAAGACGTGTGCTACTATGAACTCATCTTGGTTGTTTGTGGCCGAGCCAATCCCTACCTTGAATCCCACTTTGTTTCTATCCATTGGTTGTAGCCATCCCTCTGCTCTGATTCTACCTGGATTTCCCTTTGATGCTTTGTCAAACGTATCTTGTGTTGAAATTTCTATCCTTGATTATAGTTGCATTTCTTTCCATCCATCGACCACAGTTCCTACATTTGGAGGGATAATACTTCCTCATTCAGACCTTTAGTCCAATTTAATAATGCTTTCTTTATGCTATCTCCTTCCCATGATCTTGATGAAGGAGGTATGCTGTCGATTGTTTTCTAGACTTCTTTTGAGAAGTGACAATCCTTAAGCAAATGTTTTATAGACTGCCCTAGCTCTTTGCATAAAGGGAAACAAATTAGGTCATCCCAACTTCTTCTTTGAAGATTTCCCAAGTTAGAAATGCATTTTTCAGAGCCATTCATGAGAATAGAATTTCTTTTCGTGGAGCTTGGATCTTCCAAAGCTTGGTCCACCACTACAGGGTGTTTTCTACCTGATTTTTTATGATGTGAGAATCATAACCTAGTTTGATCAAGTATGTTCCTTGTGTGGGGATTTCTACCCAAATTATTGTGTCCCCTTCTTCTCTTAGTTTTGTACTGGAATTTACAAGAGTTGCTTTAAGATCCGACCATTGTGTTGCTCTTATCCCGATGAGATCTAGTCCAGAGTTACTTTTGCAGACCTGGTCCATTGAATAATGTGCTAGCAAGACTCTGAGATCTGCTAGATACAAGAGGTTTTTTGCTTTTAAATC
This sequence comes from Picea engelmannii, assembly GCA_009831015.1. Taxonomy (NCBI): domain Eukaryota; kingdom Viridiplantae; phylum Streptophyta; class Pinopsida; order Pinales; family Pinaceae; genus Picea; species Picea engelmannii. The sequence continues at coordinate 192,684 of ML793373.1, read as the reverse complement.
CTCCCTTGGATCCTTTGGCATTCTATATCCAATGTCTTGGCTAACCCATGGGATTGTTTATGTTGTAATATAATGCTCATTTCCTACCTTCCAACATAGATGTGTCCTAATGATTTTATAAGAAGATTGGATTGCTTTCTAGAAGTTTGATCCTCTTAGTTCTCTTGGAAATCAATTTGTACTCCTAATCAAATCCTCTATGGAGCAAGGAGCTATGTATTTTTTGTAGAGAATTTGTTGCTATAATCATTTTTTGGAGTGAAGTTTCCAACCCCTTTTGTTGCCAACACATTTGCGAAAAAGTGAATGTTTTAGATGTGCAACCACCTAGTTCCTTTGGTTTTGAGGTTATTTCCCAGTTGATCATAGGCATTCCTTTTTTTATCATGGTTTCCTTTCCATAAGAACAAGAAGATAATTTTCCTTATTTTTCTTTGAAGCTACTCTATAATGCGGGCCAAAGAAAACTAGTAAATTGAAATTGCATTTAGAATGCTCTTAATCAATACCAATTGACCCACCATGTATATCCATGTGTGAGTCCAAGTATTTACTCTAGCATTGAGTTTATCTATGATCCAGATCCAATCTGTGAAACTGTATCCATTTGTTTTTAGTCTAAACCCCAGATATTGAAAGTATTCCTCAAATTCCCAATCAAAGTCTTAACCTTCCTTACTCATCTTCACTTGTTGTGTGTTTTTTTAGTATGACAACATGTAAAGAATTTGTGTGATTTTCATTATGGATTGCATGTACCAAACACCCTATATCATAGCTCGATGTAATCAATATTGTGGTAGTGTTGGATTTCATTTGAATTAGTCATATTGAAGAATATAAATAAAATGGAGAAGTTCAAACATTATATGATTTGGAATTGGACTTCTTATAGCAATCATCATTAAAATGCCTATAAAAAAAAATGATTGAAACTGCAATTTTTTCATTTTTTTATTGCAAAAATAAATTAAAAAACCCTTATGACATGTGGATTATGCAACTTCAATAATTGATATATGAAACTCTAACAATTTTTCCAAAAAAAAAACAACCAAATCTTAGTATATTTAATCTACCCAAAATAAAATGACTATAAACAAATAACTACACCACTACAAAGTTTTTAAAAAAGACGAGAGTAAAATGGATGTAAAATAATATGTTTTAAAAAAGGCAACAGTAAAATGGATGATCATATATTTGAAAAATAAGGATCAAAGGGCTCCAAGAGAAAATTGAAAAAATAGCAAGTACCAAACAATGAAAGTCGTAGAAATCTAAAGTGACTGCGCACAGAACGAAAATATCGCTCCGAAAACGAATTCAAACTTAAACAAATTTTCTATTTGAAAATCGAAATCACGACAAGAAGGGGTCTCAGGTCATGTGGTATTGCTAACGTCATCTATTCACGTCATGTGTTCATATGGTACACGTCAGACAACTGATGTGGTATTGCTAACGTCATCTATTCACGTCATGTGTTCTATGGTACACGTCAGACAACTGATGTGGTATTGCTAACGTCATTTATTCACGTCATGTGTTCTATGGTACACGTCAGACAACTGATGTGGTATTGCTAACGTCATTTGTTCTCTTCTGGCTACTCACCCCAGTGTGGGAAATCATCCAAGGCGGAACGGGATGGTTGTTGTTGTTGCTACCCTTCCTTTCCCTGTCCCCTGCTTACGCACTACTGCGACATTACCCAGGCCGTGTCTTCAAGAAAGCGCCGTGTGTTGTACTGACCAACAAGTCAGGGTCACGTGATGAGTTCTCATCTTTTATGGTCATGCCAAGCCATGTTGTGATTCAGGGATTGTCTTCTAGGCGAGAATTATCCAAGGCGAGCATTATCTTTAAGACTCTGCAGACTGGATGCCCGTTCAACAGCATCGGCGATCAATATGCAACCTGAGCATTATCTTTAAGACTCTCATTAATATATGCTTGGCCTATACTGTTCACAGCGTTGTGTCATGCCGTCTGGTTGAGTGAGCCACCGGAGGATCCACGGGAGTCAGATAAGGGAGTACCATGGATGAGCGGCTAGATGGATGCGCGATGGCAATTAATATGCAGTATGTTGTAGAGTCTTTAAGACTACAGCTGCTGGTATATATATCATTGGATTGTCTTGGTATATATACTAGGATATGTGTATATATAATCTGTGGCGGGAGATAACCCATTACACCTTCTATGTTTTTGGAACCTTAGGTAGAGCCTGTGGGGATAGTTGTTTGCTATCTGGTACTACTTCTGTTGTGAATGAGGATTTTCGGGGAGAAAAGGGTATTTCAAGTGAGCCTATGGGGGATAGTTGTTTACTATGTGGTACTACCTCTGATGTGAATGCAGAACTTCAGGGAGAAAAGGGTATTTCAAGTGAGCCTATGGAGGATCGTTATATTTTACTAGGATTTAGGGAGCCCGAGCTAGGGGAAATCTCCATAGGTGTTGTTCTGGAGTCATTGGTCCCTTCTTATAGAGAGACCTTGTCTCCTATTCCTACTTACTAGGGGAGGTATGTAGTTAGCAGAGTTGGGACAAGTGGAGATACTGGTTTGATTGGGATTGGGGAGGGTACTGGAAAGGACTATGCCTGGTTGAGGGGCTTAGGATATGAGATTTGCCCTTTTAAAATCAGGAGTACACGCAAAAAAATAGTTACTATACCCACTACTCTGGATTTAATTTTTTCCAATATCTCTGATAATGGGGCACTTAGAGGCATGAAATCCCTAGAGAGGGAAAAAACATGATCTTGCTCTCCTTAAACATCAGAGGGGTGGGGGGGGGATGGGCCTAAAATCTACCTCTATGCGTAGACTTCTAAACAAGACTAATCCTAATAATATTTTCGTGCAAGAAACTTTGGTGGATGAAAAGAAGGCTAGATATTTCAGGAATTCTTTGGATGAAAAGAAGGCTAGATATTTCATGAATTCTTTACAAGCTGCTTGGTTAGCATGTGTTGTTAGCTCAGTTGGCAAGTCTGGGGTCTTTTGGTGACCTGGGATCCATCTAAATTTGATCTTTCTTCTTACTTAAGCCGTGGTGGTATTTTCCTGACATGTACAAGTTTAGAGAATAAGAGGTCGATTTCACTTTTAAATGTATATGGACTTTGTACAGACATAAAATATTTTTGGGACAAGGTGGTTGATAGGAGAATGTTAGCCCATAAAAATCTGTTAGTAGCAGGGGATTTTAATTTCACAGTTAGTGTTGGCGAGGTTTGGGGTGATACAACTCATCTGGATCAATTGGCAGGGCATTTTAAAGAGATTTTTCAGGGTAATTGGCTTCTTGATATAATACCTAATGAATTAGTTCCTACTTGGTGGAATGGAAGATCTGGCGCTAAAAGTATCTCTAGAAGATTGGAAAAGGTTTATTTATCTGTATATTTCTTGAAAAATTATCAAAGATATAGGTCTTGGGTTGCCTATCTATATCTATTGGATCATGCCCCTGTACTTTTGCAGCTAGAACACAACTTCACTCTACAGCCTATCCTTTCAAATTAAATCTGATGTGGCTGAGAGAAGAAGAATTCTCTTGTATATTTCATGAAGTCTAGAAGGATCAACTTTTTTTACAAGAGTCTGGGGTTCAGAGGAGACTGGTTTGGAAATTGAAACTATTGAAACAACAAGTAAAGAATTGGGAAAAACAACAAAGATTACAAAAACATTTAAAGCTCAAAAAACTGGAAGAAGACCTCCAGGGCTATTATCAGGAGAGTTCTAGGGGTTTGAAGAGACTAGATGTTGATTTCCATATAAAGTATTTAGAAAAAGAGCGAAATAATCTTCTTATGGTAGAAGAGGAACTTTGGAGACAACGGAGCAGAGCGATTTGGATTAAAAGTGGAGATCAAAATACTAAATTTTTTCAACAATTTGCCAGTTTTAGAAGGAATAGCAAACATATTTGGGAAGTTCTGAATGAGAACAATCAGGTTCATTCAGGATAAGAGGCTCTTAAAAAAGAGGCCAACATACATTACAAAGGTATTTTTGAGGATCTGGGTCATTCCATTTCTGATCAAGTCTACTTAGCCAAACTTTACCCATGTTTATTCAATGAGGAGGATACATTACTTATTGAAAGACCATGCACCAAGGAGGAATTATGGGAAGTTCTCAAAGTTTTTACAAAGGACAAAAGTCCTGGACCTAATGGATGGACGATCGAGTTCTTTATTCACTTCTTTGATTTGGTAGGGGATGATTTGCTCGAAGTGGTTGAGGATTCCATGAGAAGAGGTGAGGTGATTAGAGATTTAAACTCAAATTTTATGGATCTAATCCCAAATGTCAACAATCTTTCTTCATTTGGAGATTATAGACCTATAGATCTGTATAATTTGTGTAATAAACTTATAGAAAAAATCATGGCGAATAGGATAAAACCTATTCTTTCTTGGACCCTGTCAGGAGAGCAATTGGGGTTTTTGAAGGGGAGACAGATTTTGGATGCCATTGGCATGGCTCAGGAATGTGTAGACAACATTAAGATGAAAAAATTAAAGGCACTAGTTTTGAAGCTTGACTTAAAGAATGAATATGATTGTATCAACTGAGACTTTTTAAGAATGATCTTAATACAAACTAGTTTTGGACTTTTGATTACCAGTTGGATAATGAGTTGTGTGATCAGTGCGTCATATGCAGTCCTAATAAATGGGGGGACTACTTCCTTTTTCTAGAGTGGAAGAGGATTGAGATAAGGTTTCCCATTATCTACCTTGTTATTTATCTTAGTGATGGAAGGTCTGAGTTTACTTCTAAAGAAAGGTTAGGTTGAAGGGAAACTGACAGGTGTGAAGGTCTCTAGATTAGTAAAGATTCTCCATCTTTTTTTCTTGGATGATTTTCTAATCATCACCATAGCTTCATTACAGGAATGGAAGGAGATTGACGACATTTTAAAAATCTTATGCAGAGTGACAGGCATGGAAATTAAATTTTCAAAGTCAACCTTTCATCGTTCAGGCATACAAGGGGAGCTTTTAGAGAATTTCAAGGAATTATTCCCATACAACTATGTGGATCTCAATACAGGTTTTGGATATCTTGGCTACTTTTTGAAGTCTGAAAAATATAAGGCAGAAGATTGGAGGTGACTAATCGCAAAATTTGAAAAAAAGATTGGTCATTGGTGTAATAGGTGGCTTTCTCTACATGGGTGATTCATATTAATTAATGTTGTTCTTGAAAGCCAACCTATTTATTGGATGGCATTGGCAACAATACCAGTTTCAGTGCTTAATGAGATTAGACAGTTAATTTTTTCTTTTCTTTGTTTGGGTTGTAGTGAAAAAACCATTTTCATCTTTTTAGATGGGAGATTATTGCTAAACCAAAGATTTTTGGTGGTTGGGATTTAAGGAACATTTTTATTTTTAACAGAGCACTCGCGGAAAACTCTTTGTGGCGAGTGTTGATGAAGGATGGTATATGGCACAGGGTTATAAAAGACACATATATTCCATATTGTTCGGTTTCTACTTGGCTTAGAATGACCTCTTATAGAGAAACATATGCTTCTCAGACCTGGAAAAAATTATTAAAGGCTTTACCTCTCATAACTCATTGGTTGAGTTAGAGTCTGGGAATAGGTCAGTCAGTTTTAATAGGTAAATATCTGATTGAAGCGTTTGGGAACTCCTCTCTACTCTCTCATGAGCTCTTAACTTCCTTAAAGAAGAAAAATATTGTTGGCATGTCTTATAGGCAGCATATTCTTGTCACTGATGGAAAGTACAACAATGACGATGGATTAAGTACAGGAAGAATGTGCCATGCGGGCACCAGAAGTATTTTGGGAAGACCCAACAGAGCAAGCTCGATAAGATCAGAAGAGATAGTGCAGAGTATGCATGTTTGTCATTGATGGCAAAGATCATGACCAACAACGCAGGGATAATGGCATGGTAATGGCAAGTTCAACAAGTGATTGTTGGATCCCATTCAGAAGCATAAACTCCAGGAGTCAAGGAAGCAACTCACGTCAGAAAATTGCGAAATGAGAAACCATGACTTAAACTCCATTTCGGAGTTTCAGATACCGGGAGTTGGAGGAGTCAAGAGTCGAGAGTCTTCATCTCAAGAGTCCTGAAGTTGCGAAATGCGAAACGTCGAAATCCAAAAACAGGCACATCAACAAAGACTCCATTTCGGAGTTTCGGATACCAGGAGTTGGAGGAGTCAAGAGTCGAGACTCTTCATCACAGGAGTCAAAAAGTTGCAAAATGCGAAATGACGAAATCCCGAAATAGGGACATCAATAAAGACTCCATTTCGGAGTTTCGAATACCGGGAGTTGGAGGAGTTAAGAGTCGAGACTCTTCATCATAGGAGTCCCGAAGTTGTGAAATGTGAAACGCGGAAATCTCGAAACAGACACATCAACAAAGACTCCATTTCGGAGTTTCATAGATCGGGAAATCAAAGATCAAAGGAAATTTAACCTTTGAAGTAGCGAACCCCAAAGTCCCGAAACAGGCACATCAACAAAGACTCCGTTTTGGAGTTTCGCAGACCGAGAAATCAAAGATCAAATGAATTTTAACCTTTGAAGTAGCAAACCCCAAAATTCCAAAACAGGCACATCATCAGACCATGTCAGCAAGGACAGGGGGCAGCCTATGTCAGAAAGGACACGTGGTGCAATCATATAAGGACAAGTGTCAAGTTGATTTGGCATTTCAGGAACCTGGAAATCACAATTCTGAGTGACACGTGGCAGACACACGAATCACGACACGTCATCGAGTGATGTCATTCCAGGAATTTATTTTTGGGAGTTTTAGCATCAACTCTCCCCCAAAGTTCTGAAAGCTGAAGTTCCGGGGCGGAGGGTAGCCGTCTGATCACCACGGATCGTGGACCGTTGATCTGAAGAGCGAAGCGCTCAAATGATTAGCGAGTGGTCATAGGCTATGGTCACATCGTCGAGATTTGGAAGAAGGCGCTAACATCTAAACTCCATTTCGAAGATCGTGAATTGGAGAGTTGAGATGCCTCGCAACATGAATTCGCGATATGCGAAATTGCGAAATGTTGAAATGTGAAATTTCGAAACACCTTTTGGTGTAGGCTGTGGTCACCGTCAGTGGTCATGTGAGAGGGAGGAGCTAGCACCAAGTTAAGATCCTTTTTGGTGTTCGTAACATGAATATTTGAGACTCTTCACCACAGGAATGTCGAAATGTTGAAATGCAAAATCAAAGCGAGACCCTGTGCTTGTAATCCAACGGTGTTGGATACTTGGAAATATGATCGAAGGGCTACTGTTTCTCTTCACAGTTAATCGATCAGTTACAATTCAGTTAGAAGAACTGAATCACGAGTCTTGGACGGTTGGCAATTCAGTTGCTGATGCGTTTTCTTGGAGGTTCATAGTGTAACTGCTAGAAATGACTGATGGTTTCGGCCAGAGGACTTGAAGAGACTTCAGGGTGATCGCCAGAGAAGATGAAGAGTCTTGAGGCATCTTCCAGTGGCATGAAAACTGTTTATAGAGGCTATTGACAGATGTAAGACCATTGGAGCCTGGAACTGCAATAGAGGGAATGAGATCGACTGTGACAGAGAAGATGAAGAGTCTCGACTACTGGAGAGGCTAAGGAATCTCAACATAATACCCAGTGATGATGGACACATGGGTTTAACCACCAGAGAAGTTGAAGAGTTGCAATGATGATCAGGCAGAGCACTCAACATGGGGAGAGCATGCAGAAGCATTGTGAATAGAGGATGCAGAAAATGCACAGAGAGAATAAAAATGCAGAACAGAGAAGAGATTGGGGGTGGTTGAGAGTGATTCAGGTGTGTAGAAGGAGGCAGAGTGCAGAAGCTGAAATGCACAGAAGAGGAATGGTGCATAGATGGGACATGGCGCAAGAACCATAAAAGGCAGAAGAACATAAAGCGTAAGGAAGGTGTGCAGGAAGACACGGATGCAGATAGAGTAGAGCAGTGTAGCAAAACAACGATGAGACCGATAAACCATTGATAAATATTGTATCACTATGATAAATTTACAGATAGCAAACTTTATATCTCGGGGTGGTAGGGAGGTGCTAGGGAGGACTGTTGTCCTCAGAGGTTCAAGTGGGTGCTTGAACATAGGGAGTTGTAGCTTCTATCTGGTTGCAGCCAGAGAAACTAGGGTGGTAGGGTGGTGCAAGGTAGAACTGTTGTTCTCTGTTTTATAGGTTGGTGCCTGTGTGACTGGAAGTTGGTGCTTCCATCTAGTTGCTGCTAGAACACCCAGGGAGTTGGTGCTTCCTTTTAGTGGGTGCTAGAGAAACACAGGGAGTTAGTGCTAGATAAATCAGAGAGCTGGTGCTCTCAGCATGTAGCAGCTTGCAAAACAGAGGTTGTAGCCTCATTATGAGTTGGTTCTCATAAGTATGATAATGTACAGAATGTAAAGATTACTTATCATATAAAGAGGAAGAGGTTTTTACCCTTTATGGGTTTCCTCGAGAAATATCTGTCTTTATGCATTTAATGTGTGTGAATGATGTTGAATATTTTGCTTCTTACTTTCCTATACGATTGTGATTTTCATTGAGTGCTCTGTAAAGATTTGAAGTGGGCATAATTGTTTAAGCACAGTAACAACTGATTCAACCCCCCCTCTCAGTTGTCCAACAATTGGTATCAGAGCCGACCCCTTTTATCTAAGGGTAGATCCTAGAGCTTAAACGTGTCAAGCCATGAAGGAAATTCAACCAATAAGGCCCCTCTGTTCAATGGAACAAACTTTTCCTTCTGGAAAGTTAGAATGAGAACCTACATAATGGCTTTAGGTGCACATGTCTAGGATGTGGTAGATACTGGTTATGTAAAGCCAGTTGTACTAGCTAATAAGGATGACAAGCTAGAATTTTGCTTTCAATGCTAAGGCTACGAATGCTATCTTGAGTGGGCTTGCAGAAGCTGAATTCGTAAAAGTTATGCACCTAGGAACTGCCAAAGAAATGTGGGACAAACTCATTAGAAATTATGAAGGTAATGAGAAGGTAAAGGACGCCAAGCTTCAAACCTACAGAGTATAGTTTGAACAACTGAAGATGAAAGAAGATGAAACTATTGGAAAATACTTTTTGAGAGTTGAAGAATTGGTAAATGCAATGAAAGCACTTGGTGAAAAAATTGAGGAACCTTCTTTAGTTCAAAAATTTTTGATATCTCTACCAAATAGGTTCAACCCAAAGGTCTCTGCTATAGAATAACTTAATGATCTAAAAATCTTGGAGTTTACATTGACTGCATATGAAATGAGAATATTTAAAGATAAACCCACCTCCAAAGAAGCATCATTTAAGGCAGACAAGAATGAGGATTCTGAGCCTAATGAAATTGAAGCAAAATTTGTGAAGAGACTGAAGAAGGGATCAGGCAAATACAAAGGTAACTTTCAAATGTTTCAACCGTGGTAAGATAGGTCATTTTGCAAATAAATGTCCTCACAAAAGAAAGGATCAGACATGTAATGATGAGGAGAAGCAAAAACACATAAATTTCTTTAAAGAGATTAATTTTAAGAAGAAAAGTCTTTGTGTAAACAATGATGATGATCCTTCAGATGATGAAGACAGTGACTCCTCTATTGAAGATAAACTAAATGACTTCATACTTATGGCCAAAGAGGATTATGATAATAAAAGCACAGGAAGTGATGCTAATGAAGAAGAAGCTGAGGTTGACCTAGAAGGAGAACTGATTAGTGCACTAGAAGAGCTTGATAGACTCATAATTAAGACGAGAAAGCAAAAGCAATTGCTGATACAGTTCAAGAAAGGAAGTAAAGAACCTGATGAAGACCTTCTCCTACTAAAAGTGGAATTATAAGAGGCAAAGAAAATCGAAGACATTCTGAAACAACAGTTATTAGAAAATAAGGCAAGATGTGAAGCTCTAGAAAAAGAAGTAGTGAAAACCAGGAAAGAGTTGGAGAAGTTTCAAGCCTTGTATCATCAGAATCTATCAAGTATCAAAGCATCCGAAGAATTGGCCACCATTCTGAATCAAGAAAGAAACCCAAAGCTGAAAACAGGTCTGGATTATGAAGAGGGATCAAGTAGTGATCAACCAGGCAACAAAGAACCCATCAAGTTTGTCAAATCTACCATCTATGACAACAAAAGACCTGTAGAAACAAAAGAAGATAATCATCTGCCCAGGAGGAGTAATGAAAGAGGTACCAGAAATGAAACTATAGATCAGAGAAATAATGTACTCTCTGTTCAAAGAAATCATCAACATAGAAGAAATCGACCTTCCCAAAGAAGACAACCATTTTCCAGGTACCAACGTTTTTTCTATGGATATTGTTTCTTTTGTTCTAACTTTGGTCATAAAGCTGTAAACTATTCTTTAAAATTAAATTATGAGCAATCAAGACATTCAAGGTATAGATATCTGCCACAACAAAGAATGAGACATCCAAGTAACAAACCACCACAGACTGCAAATCACTTGATGGATGGGAAAAGGACACAGGTTAAGCATAACAATCGTAATGATCCTTTATTTGACAAACTAGAATGTTATATCTGTCATAACTATGGACATAAATTTGTTGACTATCGCTTAAGGAACTATGAACCAGATTTGAATTCCCTTGCTGAAAATGTCAAGGTTTGGAAGAAGAAAGAAAGTGACAAGTGTGGATTAGTGTTGTCATCTCAAAGACAAACGAACCCTTGGTATATAGATAGTGGATGCTCCAAACATATAATGGGAGACAAAGGTAAGTTTCTATCTCTAAGTGAAAGCAAATCAAGAAACGTAACCTTTGGAAATGATGCTCCAGGTAAAACAAAGGGTAAAGGGATGGTGAGTTTAAGTAATGGAAAAGGAAATGCCCAAGATGTTCTGCTTGTAGATGGGCTGAAACATAATTTGCTCAGTGTAAGTCAAATGTGTGACAGAGGATGTGAAGTGGTGTTTGCGTCCAAGGACTGTAAGGTAAAGTCTGTAAACTCAGGACAAGTGGTGGCCAAAGGCATAAGGACATAAAATAATGTATATGTGCTGAAAGAAGATAGAGAAGAGTGTCATCTAAGAAAACATGATGAAAGCTAGTTATGGCATAGGAGACTTGGACATCTAAAATTTGAACAGTTAATCAAGCTCTAAAATCTTGAGGCAGTAAAAGATCTTCCGAGAATATCAAAGCCCCAAGATTCTATGTGTAAACCCTGCCAAGTAGGAAAGCTAACCAGGACACAGTTTAAGTTCAAGAACTCTACTTCAACAGAGAAATCACTCCAACTAGTTCATATGGATTTATGTGGACCATCAAGACAGGAAGGCACAGGGAAAGAAAACTACTTCATGCTGATTATTGATGATTACTCCAAAATTACTTGGGTTGCCTTTCTCAAGGAAAAAGCTGAAGCATTTGAGAAGTTTAAAATATTTAAGGCTTTAACTGAGAATCAAATAGGAAAGAGGTTAAAAGCAATAAGATCATACATAGGAAGAGAATTTATGTCAAGTGATTAAGGAATTATGTGATAAGCATGGGATCAAGAGATAATACACAATCCCAAGAACTCCATAATAAAATGGAGTAGTTGAGAGGCAAAACAGAACAGTGCAACAAATGGCCAAGTCAATGATGAATGAGAAGAACATTGGTCAAACCTACTGGGTAGAAGCAATACACACAGTAGTCCATGTTCTTAACAAAGCCCACCTTAGACCACAAAGTGACAAGACACATTATGAATTGTGGTATGGGAGACCTACTTCAATCAAACACTTCAAAGTCTTTGGGAGTAAATGTTACATAAAGAATAATGATGAGAACCTTGGAAAATATGATGATAGGGCTGATGAAGGTATATTCTTAGGGTATGCTACAAATAGTAAAGGATACATATGCTATAAGAAGAGGCTGCATAAAATGGTTGACTGTATTGACATAAAAGTTGATGAAGGAATCCCAGTAAGAGAGGTGTACAATAATGAGTCTTCTATAGAGGACACAACTAAAGCTAAAGATGAACAGGTCTAAGAATAAGAAAATGAAGACCTTGAATCAGATGAAGACATAGATACTCAGACAGACTCAAATTAGCAGACAACTTCAAATTCATCCTCCAGAATCACTCAAAAGAATCATCCTGCAAGTAAGATAATTGGTGAAAAAGACAAAAGTGTACAAAATAGGAGAAAGATAATAAAAAACATCGAACGATCACATATAGATTTCATATCCATGATGGAACCTAAGAATTTTAATGAAGCTAGCAAATATGACCATTGGGTTAAAAAAATGAATGACGAACTTGATCAGATTGAGAAAAGCAATATCTGGGAGATGGTTCATAGACCTGAAGGTAAAAATATCATTGGTTCCAAATGGATCTTTAAGAATAAGTTGAATGAGCAGGGACAAGTTGTTAGGAACAAAGAATGATTGGTCTGTAAAGGCTATGCTCAAATAGAAGGACTGGATTTTGATGAAACATTTGCGCCCGTATCAAGATTAGAAGCTGTCAGAATATTTCTTACCTATGCTTGTCATAAAAGGTTCAAAGTCTATCAAATGGATGTCAAGTCAACTTTTCTAAATGGAGATTTAAATGAAGAAGTCTATATTGAACAACCAGAGGGTTTTGAACTGTCTGATAACCCTGACTTAGTATGCAAGCTAAAGAAATCTTTATATGGGTTAAAACAAGCTCCTCGTGCCTGGTATCACGGACTGGATACGTATCTCAAAGACAAAGGGTTCAAGAGAGGAACAATTGACAACAATCTATATATCAAAATAGAGGATAATGATTTGCTCATCATGCTGGTCTATGTAGATGACATCATCTTCGGATGTAATAAGGATTCATTGGTACAATGGTTTTCTTCTTCCATGGAGTCTGAGTTTGAAATGTCTATGATAGGTGAACTGTCATTTTTTCTTGGTCTGCAAATTACTCAGAGGTCTGAAGGGATGTTCATTTCTCAAGAAAAATATCTAAGAGAAATGTTGAAAAGGTTTCAAATGGAAGATTCTAAACCTGTGGGCACACCTATGGTTACTGGATGCAAATTAAGCAAGGATGATGACTCACCTGATGTTGATCAAAGTTCATATAGGTCAATGATAGGCAGCCTATTGTATATCACAACATCTCACCCAGACATAATGCATGTTGTTGGAATGGTAGGAAGATATCAGTCTGCACCTAAACAGAGTCATTTGCTAGTTGTCAAAAGGATATTCAGATATTTGAAAGAAACAATGAATTATGGCCTATGGTATCCTAAGAATAAGAATTTTCAATTATCAGTCTACTCAGATGCTGATTAGGCTAATTGTATGGATGAAAGGAAAAGCACGAGTGGAGGTGTGTTCTTCTTAGGAGATTCTCTAGTAGCATGGTTGAATAAAAATCAAGGTTCCATTTCTTTATCAACTACATAGGCATAGTACATTGTTGCTGCTACCTGTTGCACTCAGGTATTATGGATGATTCAGACACTTGTAGACTTGGAGGTAAAATACGCTGCACCGATCCCAATTCATTGTGATAAAATTAGTGCCATCAGTGTGTCCAAGAATCCTATATTCCACTCCAAGACCAAGCATATTCCCATAAAATACCATTTTCTGAGAGAGCAGGTCACCAATCAGATTGTTTGGGTCCATTACATTCCAACCACAGAACAAATTGCAAACATCTTTACTAAACCCCTAGCCAAGACACCATTTGAATATCTTCGACAGAAGCTAGGTGTCATCCCATCTCGCACCTAAGAGATTCCATCCTGTTAGGGGGAATTTGTATTGATTGAATATCTGATACCTCCAAAAAATACTACAACAACTCAGGGGGAGAGTGTTTTCTTTGACATTGATGTCAAAGGGGGAGAAAATAACAGGTTCGGGTGCCTTTGTTGCTATCAATGCCAAAGGGGGATATTGTTGGCATGTCTTACAAGCAGTGTATTCTTATCATTCATGGCAAGTACAACAATGATGATGGCTTAAGTATAGGAAGAATGTGCCAGGTGGGCACTAGAAGTATTTTGGGAAGACGCAGCAGAGAAAGCTCGATAAGATCAGAAGAGATAGTGCAAAGTATGCATGTTTTTCATTGATGGAAAAGATCACGACTAGCAGCGTAGGGATAATGGCATGGAAATGACAAGTTCAACAAGTGATCGTTGGATCCCATTTAGAAGTGTAAACTCCAGGAGTCAAGGAAGCAACTCATGGAAGAAAATCGTGAAATGCGAAACCATGACTTAAACTCCATTTCGGAGTTTCGGATACCAGGAGTTGGAGGAGTCAAGAGTCGAGACTCTTCATCAGAGGAGTCTTGAAGTTGCGAAATGCGAAACGCCGAAATCCTGAAATAAGCACATAAAAAAAGACTCCATTTTGGAGTTTCGGATACCGAGAGTTGGAGGAGTCAAGAGTCGAGACTCTTCATCATAGCAGTCCTGAAGTTACAAAATGCGAAACGCCAAAATCCTGAAACAGGCACATCAGCAAAGACTCCATTTCAGAGTTTCGGATACCGGGAGTTGGAGGAGTCAAGAGTCGAGACTCTTCATCACAGGAGTCCCGAAGTTGTGAAATGCGAAACGTCGAAATCCTAAAATAGGCACATCAACAAAGACTCCATTTTGGAGTTTCATAGACCTGGAAATCAAAGATCAAAGGAACTTTAACCTTTGAAGTAGCGAACCCCAAAATCCTGAAATAAGCACATCAACAAAGACTCCATTTCGGAGTTTCGCAGACTGGAAAATCAAAGATCAAAGGAACTTTAACCTTTGAAGTAGCAAACCCTGAAATTCTGAAACAGGCACATCATCAGACCATGTCAGCAAGGACAAGTGGCAGCCTACATCAGAAAGGACACGTGGCGCAATCATATAAGGACAAGTGTCAAGTTGATTTGCCATTTCAAGAACCTGGAAATCACAATTCTGAGTGACACATGGTAGACACATGGATCACGACACATCATCGAGTGACGTCATTCCAGGAATTTAGTTTCGGGAGTTTTAGCATCAACTCTCCCCCAAAGTCCCGAAAGCTGAAGTTTCGTGGCAGAGGATAGCCGTCCGATCACCAGGGATCGTGGACCGTTGATCTGAAGAGCGAAGCGCTCAAATGATTAGTGAGTGGTCATAGGCTGTGGTCACATCGTCGAGAGTTGGAAGAAGGCGCTAACAACTAAACTCCATTTTGGAGATCGTGACTTGGAGAGTCGAGATGCGTCGCAACAGGAATTCGCGACATGCGAAATCGCGAAATGCCAAAATGCAAAATTGCGAAACACCTTTTGGTGTAGGCTATGGTCACCATCAGTGGTCATGTGAGAGGGAGGAGCTAGCACCAAGTTAAGCTCATTTTCGGTGATCGTAACATGAAGATTCGAGACTCTTCACCACAGGAATGTCAAAATGCCGAAATGCGAAATGGTGAAATCAAAGCGAGACCCTTTGCTTGTAATCCAACGGTGTTGGATACTTGGAAATATGATCGAAGGGATACTGTTGCTCTTCACAATTAATCGATCAATTACAATTCAGTTAGCAGAGCTGAATCATGACTCTTAGATGGTTGGCGATTCAGTTGCTGATGCGTTTTCTAGGAGGTTCATAGTGTAACTGCTAGAAATGACTGATGGTTTCAGCCAGAGGACTTGAAGAGACTTCAGGGTGATCGCCAAAGAAGATGAAGAGTCTTGAGGCATCTTCCAGTGGCATGAAGACTGTTCATAGAGGCTATTGACAGATGTAAGACCGTTGATCCTAGAACTGCAACAGAGGGAATGAGCTCGACTGTGACAGAGAATATGAAGAGTGTCGACTACTGGAGAGGCTAAGGAATCTCGGCATAACACCTAGTGATGATGGACGCATGGGTTTAACCGCCAGAGAAGCTGAAGAGTTGCAATGATGATCAGGCAGAGAACTCGACATGGGGAGAGCATGCAGAAGCATTGTGAATAGAGGATGCAGAAGATGCACAGAGAGAATAAAAATGCAGAACAGAGAAGAGATTGGGGACGGTTGAGAGTGATTCAGGTGTGTAGAAGGAGGCTGTTGGCAGCCAACCCAATTTTTTTTCGATTGCTCTCAAAAGCTGCCTACACCCCTTGTCGTATTACGACGAACCATTGTCGCACTTTGCTAATGGACATTCGTCTCATTTTTGCGACCATTACAATTCAATTTCGACCCAGTTTTCACAACTGCAAGTGTGAAAACACTTCTTTCGTTGATTAGATTGTCGTCGTCTTTGGTTGATGCTTGATCACTGGTTTATCCGCATGATTGTTAAATGTTGTATTGAACTCATGGTCTCAAGCATTATCTTACCTTGATTGCGCATTTGGATATGTTTCACTGTTGAACCTTTGGACATGAAAGTTATTGGTTTTGTTCTGATCTATGAAAATTGTCTAATGGATTTGGTCATATTATTTTTATCCTTGCTTTGGACTTTCACTCGA
>ML793373.1:154084-172732 GCA_009831015.1 Picea engelmannii | reverse complement strand
CTATCTGAATCACATGCAAATGATATAATCTTATTTCTTTATCTATATCTTGTTTCTTCCTAAATCGATAAAGGACATAACAATTCTCAATTCATTTTAGTGAATGATAGCGTTGTCTTCTTCGTAATTTGAATTGTCATATAGAAGCTTGCTGTATAATAGGTTTCCCCTTTTGCAGAAGTTTATAATCAGAAAATTGTTATGATAATCTTTTATGTCTTGTTTGTCCTGCAATAATACTTCAGGAAGCATTTTAGCTGATCATTTCCGAGAAGCTTAAGGGCCTAACTCGTGTGAGTTTCCCTCCTCCAATCAGCTTAGAAGTCATCTCGCACAGGACAAACTTGGAGCGTATCCAGGTTAATTAGTTAGATGTTTATTGTTTTAATTAATTAGTAGTTTAGTTAGATTTATATTAGAATATTTAATTGCAGTTAGTTTCCTTTCTGTTTTATAAAATACAAAAAGACAAAAATAGATCCTTGGCTGTCTTAGGGCAGCGAACACATGAGTTTTGCAGGTTTTAATCAAATCTGTAATCTGTCCATATTGTATATTTGTGAATAAAGAATGATTTTAGCTGACAATTAAGTAGTTGATTTGAGTTATTATGATCGTAGTTAGTAGTTTGTGTACATATAGTAGTTAGTAATTTGTAGTTAGATTAGTTAGTTTGTTTTAGTTAGTTTTTATTAGTTTCTAGTTTCCTTAGTTTAGATTATATAGCTCAGATCACTTTCTCTTCGGTTTCCTTACGAGACCTTAGAGCGGCCAACGAAGCCGTTAAACTCGTCAGGGTGGTTCATTCCAAACGGGTTGGGTTATTTAGACAACCCCGGACCGGTTCCACTCTTCTAGTTGACGGATGGACTGTTTCGCCCGTCAACAGAGGCATACTGTAGTAGCTGAAATGCACAGAAGAGGAATGGTGCATAGATGGGACATGGCACACAAAGCATAAAAGGAAGAAGAACATAAAGTGTAAGGAAGGTGTGAAGGAAGACACGGATGCAGGTAGAGCGGAGCAGTGATGAGACCGGTAAGCCATTGATAAATATTGTATCACTGTGATAAATTTACAGATAACAAAATTTATATCTCAGGGTGGTAGGGAGGTGCTAGGGAGGAATGTTGTCCTTAGAGGTTCAAGTGGGTGCTTGAACACAGGGAGTTGTAGCTTCCATTTGGTTGCAGCCAGAGAAACCAGGATGGTAGGGTGGTGCAAGGGAGAGCTGTTGTTCTCTGTTTTACAGGTTGGTGCTTGTGTGACTGGAAGTTGGTGCTTCCATCCAGTTGGTGCTAGAACACCCAAGGAGTCAGTGCTTCCTTCTAGTGGGTGCTAGAGAAACACAGGGAGTTGGTTCTTCCTTCTAGTGTGTGCTAGAGAAACATAGGGAGTTGGTGCTTCCTTCTAGTTGGTGCTAGAGAAATCAGAGAGTTGGTGCTCTAACCAAGTAGCAGCTTGCAAAACAGAGGTTGTAGCCTCATTATGAGTTGGTGCTCATAAGTATGATAATGCACAGAATGTAAAGATTACTTATAATACAAATAAGAGGAGGTTTTTACCCTTTATGGGTTTCCTCAGGAAATATTTGTCTCTGTGCATTTCATGTGTGTGAATGATGATGAATATTCTGCTTCTTACTTTCCTATATGATTGTGATTATCATTGAGTGTTCCGTAAAGATTTGAAGTGGGCATAATGGTTTAAGCACAATAACAACTGATTCAACCCCCCCCCTCTTAGTTGTCCAACAAATATCTCATTATTATATCAGGCTAGAGGATTTTCTCAGCCAGGTACTATCTGCTCAGTTTGGAAAGATAGTGGAGAACTTGCTCTTACTAGGGATTTGACAAAAGATTGGGATTTGTATTGGAAGGCTTTAACAAGTTCAGGGATTCATCTACATGATAGAGATGATGAGCTAAAATGGATCGGAGGAGATAATATAGGTGTTCTAACTGTCAAAAATGTCTATTGTGCCATAACTTAAAAAATATGGCAGCAACCTATTGGCGGTTGGAGCAAAAATATGTGGGCTTAGGACTTAGCACTAAAAATCAAAATTTTCATCTGGTTATCGTTGGATAACAAGATACTTACTTGGGATAATTTACTATGTAAGGGATGGGAAGGACCTAGTATATGTCTCCTTTGTGCAAAGGGTCCAGATTCTATTAATCATCTATTGGTCAACTGTTTTTTTACTCAACGAGTATGGCACAAGATTTTAAGAGGACTAAATCTAAGAAATGCTTGGGAAGGAAATACTTTAAATGCTTGTTATGATAGTTGGATAAAACAGGTACCAAAGTACTCTACTCTTCCCTCTATTGTTAGTTGGTATGTTTGGCTGGAGCGCAACAGGGTAATATTTGAAAATAGGAGCCCATCCATCTCTTTAGTAGTTTATAAGTCTCTTGGAGGTTTTGATAGACTCTTAGTACCTCAGAAATTGCCTATTTTCTGTACCAATAAGGCATTATTCCAGAATTGGTCTACAATGTGTTGGATTGATGGAGCATCAATCTCTAATGGACTCCAAAGTGGAGAAGGGGGGGTGATTAAGATCAGTGGAAAAAATGCTTATAAATGGACATTCAATTGTGGCCCGTGTACCAATACAAGGGCATAGTTATTAGGAATTTGGGAAACTCTTATCCTGGCATCTAGATTGCATATTTTTTATATTCATGTGTTTGGAGACTCTAAAATAATTATGGATATCCAGGTGTTTGGAACTTGAGCTAAACCTAGATGTCATTCTTCCATAAGCCTGTGTGTTGGTATGGACAATGTTAATTTTTGTCATTTTGGACAAGAACTTTGCATGTATACACAATTATATTTATAATAGAATGAGTAATTTTAGGTTGGAAAAGTGATTAATGTCTAAACACTAAAATTGTTTAAAAAAAACCATCTATACATTATGTTTTAACTTCCATAGTGTAAATGGTAGTTAAGAATTTATGATTGTAATAACTTAGAGAAAAACATTCTTAATATACTAAAATAAGAGATGGGAAAGATTTTATACAAAATCAAATAAAATACTATTTCAAACAAAATAAATAAATGAAATTATCTTTAAATTTGGACAATTTTTTAATAAATAAAGTTTATTTACCAAAGTTTGAAAGCAAAAATTTAATATAAAATAAAATATTACCTCAAAATAAAATAAATAATATATTTATTAACTAAAACTTAAAACAATAGAATTAAAATCAATCCATCCATGTCTAAAACTTAAAATAATAAAATTAAAATCAATCCATCCATGTCTAAAGATGGACAAACCCATACATATAGTAACTTAACACTACACAACCTTACAAGTCCTTAACACTACACAGTCCTTTAATGCAGCTTTGGTGTTTTCCATTGCAAATTTTATATTTAAACAAACAATATGAGTAACTTGTAAAGTGTCTCATGAATAAATGAAATGGATTTTTTTAATAAGTAGATATTTGTTTATATTTATAAGTTTTTATTAACAAATCAAAATGTTTATAATAATAATAATAATAATAATCTATTTTTAAGATCATGGCCAAGTCAACGTACTAAATTGGTGTATCAGATCTCTTTGTTTACAAGATAAGAGATCTCTTCACCCTGAAATTTGACTAATAAAATCTAAAAAATATAACAAAAAAAACTAAAAAATATAACAAAAAAAACTTAATTGAAACCCAAAACGTAAATCAAATAAAATATAAAAAGTTGATATGCTCATTAGGTCGAAGTTTTATTAAGAGACTCTGAATTGAACTATTAAGCGTAGCAAATAAACAACCACCTTAAAATATTGAAATGTGGAGAATGCCTCTAAATAATTTAAACTTGTATTTCAGTGGATGTCAACATTGTTCTTTTGTCAGATGATGCTGGCATTTTTCGCACTGAAGTTCTGGTCGTAGATTTCATTTTCGGCATGGTATGGTAGCGGGATTTGGAAAGCTTCAGTCACGGTCCATTGCCGCCGAAAAACGCTGAATTTCTATGGGTGTTGAAACGGTGGAAGTTTGGCAGAGTATACTGCGTTACTTTTGAATCAAGGAAAAGACGATGTTAAAATCTCTTCTGCATTCAATATATGATACAAGTCTGCAACAATTCTGGAAATTTCGCGGCACAGTTTTCCAACCGATTCAAATAATGAAATTTTCTCCACGTTGAAATGTGAAGAAAATCTATGCTGCACCCATAATCTTGTCTTCACAAAATTGAAGCCTTATACAGCCTTAATGAGCCCTTGTGTTGATTACAAGCAGGCCGCAGTTTCCAAAGTCCCTGCCGTAGAAAATTCACCGTCAAAATACATATCATGGCGGACAAAATCTCTGTTCATATAATCCTGCAGCTCGCTTCCTTCATAGGCATCTTCATACAACGCAAACTGTTGATAACTTTCAAAAGCATCCTCAAAGTACCAGATTTCACTTAGCGATTTCAGATCCGGATTTTCTAACAAACCATCGGACGTTTCTTTGGTAGATTGCCATATTTCGTCCTTCAAGTCCAGAACGGGGCTCAGGGGAATGACGAGCTCATCAAGCCTCGAGCAGATAAAACAGCTCAACCCCCGAGTCCGAAGCAAGGCTTTCCCCTTCTTGGCAGCTAGAAATATCGGAGGATTCCGAATTATACCCAGAGTTTGAGGAGGGATAAAAAGTGAAAGAAGTCGTGCCAATCTGTTCCTCTAGGCTTTTCATGACTCCATTTACGACCTCCTCACTGGGAGCGCATTCATCTTCTTGTTGTGATAGCATTTTGTCTAATAACAACAGATGACAAAACCGGTCTGTTTCTTCGCCGTGGAAGCGTTTCGCCTCTTGGACGTCAGTGGAGATCGAGAGAGCTTCCAGCTCTAAGTCGCATTTTTTGAGCTTCTGAGACATGATTGAAGGACGACCTGGAGATTCGAACACGGAACACAGAGGCGGTGCAAAGACTAGACGAAGATGATAGTTCGGTTTGCAGTGAAGAAATGCTCTTATTTCTATAAAAGCCGATATGGATAACAGAGCGAATACAATAGGAGAGGATATAAAGCTATGTATAGCATCAGACGTGAAGCTATATATAAAAGCTCTGTCTGAGTTGGCGGAAATGGAACAGTCTGGCATGAGAAAGGGGTCTTGGAAAATTGCAAAGGGCAAGCATGGCTCCTCCGGTTTGCCATTTCCCGCATTTAAATACTCCGGAAATTGTTCCAGAATTGTTGGAGACTTGTATCTGGTCATCCAAGCTCCTCTCAGTGATCTGGTCCACCAGCATCTACAACAGGCTCAAAAATATTGGACGGGATAAGAATTTGGGAAGCCCAACGCCCTTGGCCTTCTCCAGCATCTCCGTCTCCTTAGCCAAAAACTTTACACCCATGGAACCGGTGTTGCAGAGATAGGTGTGGTAGCCCTCAAACATCTCCGGCATCCGAGCCGTGCAGTGCATCCCCGGTCATCCTGAAAGTGCTTGAAGTCCTCCTCAATCACAGTTTTATCAAGACATTCCTGCAACTCCTGTGCCTTGGATATATGTGGGAGAAGGAGAAACACAAAAGATCTTGACCTTTGATTGTGACTCCATTGTTATCGAGACTAGTTATCCAGTGAATAATAGATGCTCCGTGTTTGTGAAGTACAAGGATGAAGCCGATCAACAGTCTGTTTTTTATGTTGATTGTAATAATATGGCTGAGTTTCAGCAAATATGCACATTCCTTTCATGCGTAGCAAATATTAATTCAGGTTCATTGAAATCTTATGACAATAAGAAGAAAGTGCAAGTTCGCTGGTGGAAGGAGTCTGCCCGACATTATGTAGAAAGTGGTTTCCACTGGTATACGAACTCGACTTGCCGTAATTGTTGGTAGCATCGAAGTCAACTTTTGAAGATTTAATAGGGCTTTAGTGCTTAATAAGTTTTATATGGACAAGATTAAATATGGCTGGAATATTCTTAGTAGTCACACAAAATAAATGGCTGTGATTTCAATCATTAACTTCTTAGCTATTATAAAGACATCCGTTTATGTGTTTACTTTTTTACATTTACCTACTCATATTTAAAAATTACTTTGATAGCTAATTGATTGCCACCTAAGTGATTAACAGAAATTAAAATATTAACACAAGATAAATGAAGCTCAACCATTTATTTATTAATTAATAATAAAATTTAATATATATTTTTTAAGAATTATTTTCATCTTATCATCCTTTTGGCGTTAATCAGCCACAATTATATAACTATGCTAGTACTTTTTCAAAGTGTTTTCATTTATAATTCGTGACTATTTATGTTTCATAAATTTAAGGGCTTTTTGCTAACCCAAAGAGGTATTTTTTGTTTGTCTTTTAGATTAGGTTTATGGCATCTCCATTTATTAAATAGGTGTATAGAGTTTTAACTTAGAAGTTGTTATATATATACTCTGTTTGATTTTTATGTATTTTGTAGAGTATAGGAGGAAGTAAACATTTTAAGAATATTAATAACTTTGAATTATTCAAGAACATTTGACTTTTATTTGAGAAAATACATAGACTTTTTTTTTTTAATTATCAATAAATGTTATAAGTATTTTGTGTTTATGAATGATGAAGTTTTTATGGAGATACAGGTCACTATGGGCCAATTCTAATTGCATGATTTCCCTCCATTCTTGATCAAATTTATTCCTAAGTTGCTTGCTAAACATTATGGAATCTTCGCAAACACCTTTTTCCTACATGCTATGAGACAATTATCACAGTTTTGAAAGATGGGGATCTAGTGCAATGCATACATGAGACTCCTTGTACCACTCTATAACTCGAACTTACTTCATGTTTTCCATAACTTCATTAGTCTAAATGCTCATCTCCTTTGAGAGATCAAGGTTTTCCTCTATGGGGATGCTTACTAACTTAAACCTTTCCAATCCCATCTTTTTGAGAATATTACCAAGATTTTTCATCTGATTAAAGTGAATAATTCATCTTGCCTTATTCTTTAACAAACATCTTGCCCTATTCTTTAACAATTTTCAGCATAAATCTTGATCAACTACAATTAGCTCAAATTTTTCATTGCCTATTTTATGATTCTCACAATAGTGTGCCAACGTGTACAAAGATTCCAATAGACTCATCATTTGAAACACTAGATTTGGAAACATGTAAGGAAAATTTATTTATTGTAAGTATGAGTCCTATTGGAGCTCATACCATTATGATTGTGCCGACCAAATGAAGATAATTTGCATAAATCTAGTTTGGAACCTATTATCTTCAAATGAATTGGAATACACTTTAATTTTGAAAATAAAAAATACATAAGAGGAACAAGATTCTTTATTCTATAATTTGTTCATCATAATTATAATGCTCCCTATTTAAGGCTTTCCAAAAATGTCATGTTATTTCACATAGTAACTTGTGTGAAGTGTTGTAAGTCTAAACTCTATGGCATGATGTGGACATAATTTTAGGTGCACTATGGATGGTAACTGTAGAAAACATTAGGTGCACCGATAATTTTCTTTTTTAAGTTATACATTACAATGCCCAACAAAACATCTAACTTAATGTCCTCAAGCCCAATATGAATCTTCTTGAGCTCAAACAATGTGAAGGAATTATAAAACCATGACACATGACTTGTGTAGGTACTCCTTTCATGAATAGAAAATACTAATTTAGGTTCATTGAAATATTATGACACAAAGAAGAGTAACGTGCAAGTTCGCAGGTGCAAGGAGTTTGTCCGACATTATGTAGAAATTGGGTTTCCACTGACACTAAATCTTTTGACCTATGAAAATTCCACCTCGGGAACTGACCTCAAGAACTTTGACTACGACGTCATGAAAAAATGTTTCTCCCTCGCTTATGTAATGTCTCTTTCCAAATAGGATCTCTAGAGAGGAGGCTTAATGGTCTAAACCACCCCGTTAGACTATAGCCAGGACCAAAGAGGGGTAAACAGGGTTACTAGAGGTCACTCCAGTCACAGGTGTTATATTCAGAAAGTGACATTGAGCTAAAAAGGGTTAAAAGTGCTTTTAAGTCATTATGAGCTAGAAATAGAAGTCAACAATGAATTAGGGTTTCAGCAGTGATTTAGGGTTTTGGAAGTCAACAGTGAATTAGGGCTTCAACATGATTTAGGGTTTTGGAAAGCTATAAAGGAAGGGTCAGTGACCTAATTCATCATTATGCAGATTATGACTTGTCATTGAGGAGAAGAGGTGCATCTCAGGAGAGATAGTTCAGTGTATTCCAGGAGGAAGACACCAGCTGGCTGATTTCGGTGTTGAAAGACACACCCTAGTCACCGGGAAGATCATTCAGGTCTTCCATCATTCTTCATTGATTCCACCGTGCTCCCATATTCCTGGTATTATCTTTTAGTTACTTATTTGTATTTCGGCTAAGATCCTTTTGTCTTTTGATCTAGCCGAGTGTTGTTATTTTAACTAGCCGCAGTTGCTTATTTGTATTCCGGCCAAGATCCTTTGTCTGTTGATCTAGTCGAGTATTGTCAGTGTATTCAGCCGCATTCGACCATTTTGTAATCCACAGAGATATCATAATACAAACTTTGCAGTCCTTTGTCGCGTTTATTATTTGTATGATCATTTATATGTTGTAAACCTTTGATCATACACACACATTAGCAGTGTTTCCTAGACTAGCCAAGTCAGGAACATTACAGTAGTATCAGAGCTTTAGCCCTGCCAGCCTGTGACTAAAGACAATGAGTGCAGCAGAAGACCCAGAGGGTCGTGAACACGTAGGTGACGAATATGTCACTTATAACAGGCATCAGGAAAGAAGGCATAGGCCTGATTTTCCCCCTTTTCCTCCTAGCTCAGAGGAAGAGGAAGAGGCACACAAAGAAGTAGAGAGAAGGGCAGAGCGTGAGGTTGAGCGCAAGGCAGAGAGGATGCTAAGAAACAGATATGAGTGACTAGAGGGTAGTGACAAGGCCCCCGTAGATCCAGAGGCAAATTTCATGCAGGTTGTCAACGATATGTTAGTTAGTCAACTGACCATGTCTCAATCCTTGGCACAGGTGGTTGATAGATTGGCTAGAGTGGGAACCCTAGATACACAAGTCTTGCATGCAGAACAGGAGAACTCGAGAGCAGGCAATAGACCACAGTCACCCTCTCGTACATAAACCTCTGCGAGTAGGATTCCTAGATCCTTGTTTCCCAGTTTCCAAAGGACACCCCCAATAGCAGTGCCGCCATCAATAGTACAGAGGCCACCCACTCATGCTGACAACATTGCAGAGTATAGGAGGGAGTACAGAACATTGGGTCGTGACTTCCATCAGGACATGACCTTAGTCGAGTACTGTGCACTCAGACTCAGGAATCACCCCAGAGAGCCACAGAGGGGAGGACCACAACAACAACAAGGGCATAACCTCGATTTCATCCGAAAAGTTGGGAAACTCACCATCCCTTCTTTCGACGGATTGTCCAAATACACCGCTAGAGCTTGGGTATCTAAGCTAGACACGTATTACAAGCTCAACCACATGACCAAGACAGAGGCCATCAGTTTCACAACCTTACACTTGGAGGGTGAGGCACATGAGTGGTGGTATCATGGACTGGTGACATTGGGTCACAGTCGCATCACCTCCTATAGGGAGTTTATAGATAGGCTGATGGATAGGTTTGACAGGAAGGATTCCGAGATACACTTCAGGGATCTAGCCCAGTTGAGACAAACTGGCATAGCAAAGGCGTTCATCACAGAGTTTCAGTGGGTAGCCATGACAGTGACAGATATATAAGATCCCAGGCTGATCATGCTATTCACAGAAGGAATCATTGATCTAGGTGGATATCGATGGCCATCCACCTTTTCCGACTGGCTCAAAAAAGTTTTCTGACAATTTTGGCAATTTACTATTTTTAGCAGGTTTTAACTTCCGGGGCCATTTTGAGGGCCTAAATGAAGGTTTTTTGAGATCGAGGTTCTCAATGATAGTTGAAGGCATGATTGAGCCCCCAAAATGAATATCCTCGACGATACCTTTCCAACGAGCTATCAAACGCCTAAAACAGAGATCGTATGCAAAAGTTATGACCCCGGGAAGTTGATGTACTAACTTACCCAAACGGGGCCCACATGAATTTTGGTGCTTCATCTCCGAGGGTTAGGTTTTTGGATGTCTATGAATTTTGGCATTCTCATCTATTGTAAAAAGGCCTCTAGAGCCTCATTGTAATCAACTTCTCATGGATGCGAGTAGCAGCCACATCTCTTCTCAGAGATAAGCTACCAACGCCCTAGCTAGTTTATTTCCATTCTGTCTGTAAGCATATTTCAGTCATTTGTTATTAATGAAATGAAGTCTTATTTCCACTGCATCTCTGCGTTTATGTGTATTTCTGTATTTCATTGTGTTCCTACATAAATCTGGATCAGTGGTATGATAGCGGCCTGCTCATTCTCAATCCTTCTTTGCATGTCCCCAACGAGATCAGGGTATAAGGAGTTGGGGCTCGATCTGGTTGAACCTTTGCAAGATCAGCCTTGCAAACCCCGACGACCGCCCATGGGGGAAGAAAAGAAATATAAGGGAGCAGGAGATCCTATCAAAATGTTTCTTGAGGAGGCCCTGGAGAAACAAAGGAACGCGATGATGGACAACTTTGCCCAGATTCTTTAACGGATTCCAACTGGCGGTGCATTGACATCCAAAAGACACTCTGGAGGTGCCACTCCTTTTAAGGTACAAGTAAACTATGACATTCCCATATTTGACGACCAAATAGATGCATATGCCGTAGATAGATGGTTAAATATGTTAGAAGGATATTTCTCGGTTCATGACTTTTCCGATCGAGAAAAGATTATTTTCGCACTCCTCAAAGCCATCCCCCATGTCAAGGACTGGTGGGAAACCTACTCAGAGCAAGAGGGTGAGGGAGAAACCTATTTTTTCTTGGCCGCACCCACTTGGAATTCTTTTCGAGACGCCATCAAGGAACAATATTATCCCGTGGGGAGCTATGAGGACAAATACATACAATGGACTACGTTGCGGCAGGAAAGGGACCAAGATGTGCATGAGATTACGAATTTGTTTCATACCCTACGCACAAATTTGGGTATCAAAGATTTAGAGAAACATTTGGTGTTAAGTACCGCAGTTTTCTGCACAGATACATTTAGGTGGAAATGGAGTTCCTCGACATCTCCTCACTTGGTGTGGCATACCGATATACTGCCAAGATTGAGCAGAAGTTGAAACAGAAGAAGCGAGACTTTGGGTCTGCAAATCAGAAGCACGGGAAAGGTACTCCCAAACCACAAAACAAAGGACCGAGCCAAGGCGGGGCAGCCCAGGACAACCCGCCAAAGCCACAAGCAAAGAACAAGACCAAGAAGCCAAAAAATGACACGTGGAAGTGGTGTGAGTTCCATAAGAGCTCTACCCACAACACAAGTGAGTGTCGGGCCAAGCAGTCACTAGTAGCTGAGTTGAAGGCTTATGAATCGGATGAATGCTCCGACTCTGAATCAGAACCTGACAAGGGGAATGACAGGGGGAAGCAGATTATTGATGCGGAGCCCAATGCCACCATTGCCACCACGAATATCCAGAAGGAGGAACCATAAGATCCAGAGGAGGCAGAGCGTCTCTTCCATTCCAAGATGTAGGTAAAGGGTTCCCCGTTGCAGTTCATTGTCGACAGCGGGAGACAGAAGAACCTCATCTCAGTAGAGGTCATGAAGCGGTTGGGCTTGCCGACCATAGCACACCCACAACCATACACCATCTGTTGGTTGCACCAAGGACGGGACCTCCGCATTAGTCGACAATGTCGCCTTCCCTACAACATCAAGCCTTTCACGGATGAGGTATTATGTGACATTGCTCCTCTTGATGTTTCTGATGTATTATTAGGCCAATCATACTTATGGAAGTGACATGCTGTGTATGAGTCTAGGCCTCGTGCTGTTATTATCACTTTGGGCAATAAGTTGTACAGGATACCGGAGATAGCACCGCTTACCACCATCTCTTTGGTTACTGCAAAACAATGCAGTAAGCTCATTTCCCAAACCAGGAAATTCGTTTTCCTGATGATCCGCCCTCAGGGAAAGTGAAATACTATGGCCATGACCTCTAGACAAGGCCCCACGGCACGAAAAAAATAGATGGATAAGGTCGTGGAGGAGTACGAGGACATCTTCACCTTCCCCACAGGGGTGCCTCTACACTGCCAGGTCAAGCACCCCATCGATTTGACCCCAGGTGCACCGCTGCCTAATGGACCCATCTACCGGTGCTCTGTCCTGGAGAATGACGAAATCAAGAGGCAGATTCAAGAGCTGTTGCAGAAAGGTCACATTCGGCTGAGTTCATCGCCCTGTGGGAGCCCGATCGTCTTGGTGGAGAAGAAGGATGGGACTTGGAGACTCTGCATTGACTATCGGACACTGAACAAGATCACTATTCGGAATAGGTACCCGATCCCATGGATTGATGACCTTCTGGACCAACTCAAGGGGGGAAAATATTTCAGCAAGATCGAATTGAAGTTTGGGTATCACCAGGTACCCATCGAACCTTTTGATGTGTAGAAGACTGCATTCAAATCCAAGGAGGGCCTTTTCGAATGGCTGGTCATGCCTTTCGGGTTGATGAATGCCCCTGCAACCTTCATGAGGTTAATGGATGACATCCTGCAGCCATTCACAAACTCATTTGTAGTGGTGTACTTGGACGACATTCTGATCTTCAGCTAGACTTGGGAAGAGCACCTCCACCATATCCGACAGGTGCTACAACAGATGGATAAGGTCATGGAGGAGTACGAGGACATGTTCACCTCCCCCAAAGGGGTGCCTCTACACTGCCAGGTCAAGCACCCCATCGATATGACCCCAGGTGCATCGCTGCCTAATGGACCCATCTACCGGTACTCTATCCTAGAGAATGATCAAATCAAGAGGCAGATTCAGGAGCTTTTGTAGAAAGGTCACATACGGCTGAGTTCATCACCCTGTGGGAGCCCGATCGTCTTGGTGCAGAAGAAGGATGGGACTTGGAGACTCTGCATTGACTATCGGGCACTGAACAAGATCACTGTTCGAAATAGGTACCTGATCCCACAGATTGATGACCTTCTAGACCAACTCAAGGGGGAAAAATATTTTAGCAAGATCGACTTGAAGTCTGGGTATCACCAGGTACCCATCGAACCTTCTGATGTGTGGAAGACTGCATTCAAATCCAAGGAGGGCCTTTTCGAATGGTTGGTCATGCCTTTCGGGTTGACAAATGCCCCTGCAACCTTCATGAGGCTAATGGACAACATCCTGTGGCCATTCACCAACTCATTTGTAGTGGTGTAGTTGGATGACATTCTGATCTTCAGCCAGACTTGGGAAGAACACCTCCCCCATATACGACAGGTCCTCCAAACACTGCGACAACACAAGTTGTGTGCCAATTTGGAGAAATGCACTTTTGGCATAACCCAGGTTCAGTATCTAGGATACATTATTGATGAGCGGGGGGTGCATGTGGATCCAGAAAAGATCCAAGTCATTCGGGATTGGCCAGCCCCAACCACCGTAACAGGGCTCCGTAGATTTTTAGGTCTTGCCAATTTCTACCATAGGTTTGTGTTGGGATTCTCTCATATCACTTGGCCCTTGAGTCAAGTCACAATGGGAGGAGCTAAAGCAAAATCCTTTTGGTCTGAATCTCAACAGAAGGCGTTCAGGGAGTTGAAACATCGCCTCTGCTCTGCACCAGTGCTCACACTACCAGACTTGCAACAACCATTTGAGATTGAGACAGATGCTTCTGACTATGATATTGGGGCAGTCCTTACTCAACATGGGCATCTAGTGGAATATCACAATGAGACACTTTCCAACACAGTCTGGAAGAATCCCACTTAGGACAAAGAAATGTATTCCATTGTGCAGGCTTGTCAGCAATGGAAGCATTACATTTTGGGAAAGGAAATGGTCATCCACACAGACCACCGACCCCTGCAGTTCATACAGACACAAGGGAAGTTGCAGAACGATCGCCATCAGAAGTGGTCCACATACCTGCAACAGTTTCATTTGAACATTAAGTACAAAAAAGGCAACACCAATAATGTTGCAGACTGCCTCAGTCGACCACCCATCGTGGCGCTAACCACTGTGCTCAACTCTTGCGGGCACGAGACTTCCGATTGGCTGCTTCTCTACACAAGTGATCTAGAATTCGGCCACACATACAATACACTCTTGGAGGGAAAGCAAGTTCCCAATTTTCACCTCCAGGATGCCTTGCTTTGTCACTTGGGACACCTTTGTGTTCCTTCAAGCGAGCGTGCCAAGATGATTTGGTAGGCGCACTATAGTCGAGTCGCTGGGCATTTCGGGGTCGAGAAAACCGTGGCAGTACTGCAAAAGTATTTCTATTAGCCGAACCTTCGACAAGACATCGGGAAGTACATCAAGTCCTGCACTACTTGCACCATTGCCAAACCGACCATCAAGAAGCAAGGCCTCTATACTCCGCTTCCTACCCCCAGTCGACCTTGGGAATCGATCTCTATGGATTACATGTCGGGCCTTCCTTTTACTAATCATGACAATGACTGTGTTTTTATGGTCGTCGACCGATTCTTGAAGATGTCCATTATGATGGCCTGTAAGAACAATATCACAGCAGAAGCCACTGCTAAACTCTTCTTTGAACAAGTGTGGGTACACTTTGGGATCCCACAGTCTATCATCTCAGATTGGGCTAGAAGGTTCCTCAGTACATTTTGGTCCAGCCTCTGGTCGATGTTGGACACCAAGCTCACCAAGTCCACAACTTTCCATCCGCAAAATGATGGCCAGACAGAGGTCGTCAACCGGATGATCGTACACATTCTGTGCATGTACAATTCAAAGCATCCACACACATGGGATGAGAGCCTCCCCTATGTACAACACAGCTAAACCTGGGCTCTCCATAACTCAACTAGCCACAACCCCTTTCAAGTGGGCTTGGGATTCCAGCCAATATGTCCCATTGACATAGCCATGCCATTTGTGGCTACTCAGGAAGATTCAACTCATGTCCAGTCTAAGGTGGATAAGGCAAACAACTTCATTGAGCACATTCAATGCATCCACCAATAGGTTCATCACATCTTGGACAGAGCCAATGCTAAGTACAAGCAACGACATGATCAACATCGGGTGCCACACAAATTTCAAGTGGGCGACAAAGTGTGGCTGCATTTTCAAAAGAAGCACCTCGTTGGACCCCACCACAAGCTTCGTCTACTTCAATATGGGCCATACACCCTCACCAAGGCTATATTGGAAAATTCCTTTGAGCTTAGCATTCCACCATTCCTTGGTCTGCACCTAGTGTTCAATGTGGACCACCTTCGGCCCTACTTTCCACCTCTACTAGACACATCCGACATGGAAGAACAAATCACACCAACAGAGTTAAATCTAGACTGCATGGAACAATCCAGAACTGATCAGATCATGGATACACAGATCAAGCACACCCGAAAACAAAGGATNGGCAAATGGCTCACCAGGGACCAAGTTCAACAAAAGTTTCCTCATCTCATGGAGGAACTCAACGCAGTGGGGACCATTTCTTACTACGAAGGGAGGATTGATCCAGGTGGATATCGATGGCCACCCACTTTTTTCGACTGGCTCAAAACAGTTTTCTGATAATTTTGGCAATTTACTATTTTTAGCAGGTTTTAACTTCCGGGGCCATTTTAAGGGCCTAAATGAAGGTTTTTTCAGATCAAGGTTCTTAATTATAACCAAAGGAATGATTGAGCTCCCAAAATGAATCTCCTCGATGATACCTTTCCAACGAGCTATCACACGCCTAAAACGGAGATCGTATGCAAAAGTTACGACCCTGGGAAGTTGATGTACTAACTTACCCAACCGGGGCCCACATGACTTTTGGCGCTTGATCTCCTAGGGTTAGGTTTTTGGATGTCTATGACTTTTGGCATTCTCATCTATTGTAAAAAGGCCTCTAGAGCCTCATTGTAATCAACTTCTCATGGATGCGAGTAGCAGCCACATCTCTTCTCAGAGACAAGCTACCAGCGCCCTAGCTAGTTTATTTCCATTCTATCTGTAAGCATATTTCAGTCATTTGTTATTAGAGAAATGAAGTCTTATTTCCACTGCATCTCTACGTTTATGTTTATTTCTGTATTTCATTGTGTTCCTACATAAATCTAGATGAATGGTATCAGAGCGACCTGCTCATTCTCGATCCTTCTTTGCATGTCCCCAACAAGATCAGGGTATAAGGAGTTGGGGCTCGATCTGGTTGAACCTTTGCAAGATCAGCCTCACAAACCCTGACGACCGCCCATGGGGGAAGAAAAGAAAGATGAGGGAGCAGGAGATCCTATCAAAATTTTGCTCGAGGAGGCCCTGGAGAAACAAAGGAACGCGATGATGGACAACTTTGCCCAGATTCTTTAACGGATTCCGACTGGTGGTGCATCGACATCCAAAAGCCACTCTGGAGGTGCCACTCCTTTTAAGGTACAAGTAAACTTTGACATTCCCATATTTTACGGCCACATAGATGCATATGCCGTAGATAGATGGTTAAATCTGTTAGAAGGATATTTCTTGGTTCATGACTTTTTCGATCGAGAAAAGATTATTTTCGCACTCCTCAAAGTCATCTCCCATGTCAAGGACTGGTGGGAAATCTACTCGGAGAAACAGGGCGAGGGAGAACCCTCTTTTTTCTCAGTCGCACCCACTTGGAATTCTTTCCGAGACGCCATCAAGGAACAATATTATCCCGTGGGGAGCTATGAGGACAAATACATACAATGGACTACGTTGCGGCAACAAAGGGACCAAGATGTGCATGAGACTACAAATCTGTTTCATACCCTACGCACAAAGTTGGGTATCAAAGATTTAGAGAAACATTTGGTGTTAAGGTACCACAGTTTTCTGCATAGATACATTTAGGAGAAAATGGATTTCCTCGACATCTCCTCACTTGGTGTGGCATACCGATATGCTGCCAAGATTGAGAAGAAGTTCAAATAGAAGAAGCGAGACTTTGGGTCTGCAAATCAGAATCACAAGAAAGGTACTCCCAAACCACAAAACAAAGGACCAAGCCAAGGCAGGGCAACCCAGGATAACCCGCCAAAGCCACAAGCAAATAACAACACCACGAAGCCAAAAAAAGACACGGGGGAGTGGTGTGAGTTCCATAAGAGCTCCACCCACAACACAAGTGAGTGTCGGGCCTAACAGTCACTAGTAGCCAAGTTGAAGGCTTCTGAATCAGATGCATGCTCCGACTCTGAATCAGAACCTGGCAAGGTGAATGACAGGGGGAAGTAGATTATCGATGCGGAGCCCAATGCCACCATTGCCACCATGAAGATCCAGAAGGAGGAACCAGAAGATCTAGAGGAGGCAGAGCGTCTCTTCCATTCCAAGATGTGGGTAAAGGGTTCCCCGTTGCAATTCATTGTCGACAGCGGGAGCCAGAAGAACCTCATCTTGGTAGAGGTCGTGAAGTGGATGGGCTTGCCAACCACAACACACCCACAACCATACACCATCGGCTGGTTGCACCAAGGATGAGACCTTCGCGTTAGTCGACAATGTCGCCTTCCCTACAGAATCAAGCCTTTCACCGATGAGGTATTATGTGACATTGCTCCTCTTGATGTTTCTGATGTATTATTAGGCCAACCATACTTGTGGAAGCGGCATGCTGTATATGAGTCTAGGCCTTGTGCTGTTATTATCACTTTGGGCAATAAGTTGTACAGGATACCTGAGATAGCACCACCTACCACCATCTCTTTGGTTACTGCAGAACAATGCAGTAAGCTCATTTCCCAAACCAGGAAATTTGTTTTCCTGATGATCCGCCCTCAGGGAAAGCGGAAGACTGTGGCCATGACCTCTAGAGAAGGCCCCACTACACAAAAACAACAGATGGATAAGGTCGTGGAGGAGTACGAGGACATCTTCACCTCCCCCGCAGGGGTGGCTCTACATTACCAGGTCAAGCACCCCATCGATTTGACCCCAGGTGCACCACTACCTAATGTACCCATCTATCGACGCTCTATCTTGGAGAATGACGAAATCAAGAGGAAGATTCAGGATATGTTGCAGAACGGTCACATCCGGTCGAGTTCATCGCCCTATGGGAGCCCGATCATCTTGGTGCAGAAGGAGGATGGGACTTGGAGACTCTACATTGACTATCGGGAACTAAACAAGATCACTATTCGGAATAGGTACCCGATCCCATGGATTGATGACCTTCTGGACCAACTCAAGGGGGAAAAACATTTCAGCAAGATCGACTTGAAGTCTGGGTATCACTAGGTACCCATTGAACCTTCTGATGTGTGGAAGACTACATTCAAATCCAAGGAGGGCCTTTTTGAATGGTTGGTCATGCCTTTCGGGTTGACGAATGCCCCTCCAACCTTCATGAGGCTAATGGATGACATCCTGCGGCCATTCACCAACTCATTTATAGTGGTGTACTTGGATGACATTCTGATCTTCAGCCAGACTTGGGAAGAGCACCTCCACCATATCCGACAGGTCCTCCAAACACTGCGG
>ML793373.1:113733-125074 GCA_009831015.1 Picea engelmannii | reverse complement strand
CTTGGGAAAAATCACTACCAACTACCAAACCTTGGAAATGGGATTCATAGATCAGGATGGGAAGAAGTTTATTCTAAGAGGTATGTCGACAGGAGCACCCAGGACAATTTCAGCCAAGAGGATGGAGAGGATATTCAGAAATGGGGAGGTAGCCTATGCCATAGAATGCTTGATCACTACTCAGAAGGATTCAGAAGGTCGACAACAATACCATACAAAGATCAAGAATTTATTGGGATGACATCAGTATGTCTTTGAGGTAATTCCACTAGGGAGACCACCTGATAGGGGGTTTGAGCACACCATTGAGTTGGAGGAGGGGGCCAAACCTATGATCACCCCCCCGTATCGTCATCCTAGGAGGTTCAAGGATGAGATAGAGAAGGAAATCAAGGAATTGCTGGCGATGGGACACATCAGATTGAGCAACAACCCATTTGCTTCTTCAATTGTCTTAGTTCTGAAGAAGGATGGCACCATGAGGATGTTCATTGATTATTGAGCCTTGAAAAATAAAACCATCAAGAACCGATACCCTATCCCACGCATTGACGAGTTGATGGATGAACTGCATGGGGCAGTTTTCTTCTCAAAAATTGATCTATGCTCTAGATATCATTAGATCATCATCTGAGAGCAGGACATAGAGAATACGACATTTCGATGTCATTTTGGACACTTCAAATTCCTAGTTATGCCATTTGGGCTAACCAATGCACCTGCTACATTCCAGTCTTGCATGAACCATATATTTAGAGATTAGTTAAGGAAATCAATATTGGTTTTCTTCAACGACATCTTGATCTATAGCCGGTCATGGAAATAGCATATGAGGCACCTAGATGAGGTATTGAGCATCATGGAGGCGTAGTCATTATATGTCAAAGAGTCCAAGTGCGAGTTCGGTATGACATAGTTTGTTTACTTAGGCCACATCATCAATGCATAGGGGGTACAAGTGCACCAAGAGAAGATTAGGGCCATTCTGGATTGGCTGAGGCCCAAGAATGTGACATAATTGAGGAGCTTCTTCAGGCTGTGCAACTATTATAGGCGGTTCGTCCAAGGTTTTTCTCAGCTTGGAGCACCGCTGACAGATCTTACCAAGCACAGGGTCTTCATATGGACCGAGAAATCATAGAAATCTTTTGATCACATGAAGGAAGTCATGGGCACTTGTCCAGTGTTGGCACTACCATACTTCACCTTACCATTTGTACTAGAGTGTGATGCATCCGGCGAAGGGATCGGGGCAGTTTTGATGTAGGGAGGACACCCCATTGTATTCGAGAGCTGAAAGCTTAGTCAACCTGAGAGGTTGTACTCCATTTATGACAAGGAAATGTTGGCAATCATGCATGGCTTGACCAAGTTTAGATAATATTTGGTGGGCAACAAATTCTTGGTCAAGACCGATCACAACAGTTTGAAGTATTTCCTTGAGCAGAAGGACCTCAGTGAACGCCAACAGAAATGGGTGACGAAGGTATAGGCATTTGAATTTGACAGAGAGTGTGTCAAGGGGAAGAAGAACATTGTGTCCAATGCATTATCGAGGAGACCTGCGACATGTTCTTTGATGGAGATTTCAATAGATTGGAAATCCCACTTGTTAGTGGAATATTCCAAGAACAAGTTTTCTTGTGAGGTGATGGATGGGCAGATATAGGATGGATGGTATAAGGTCATTGACGATGTCATATTTTACAAGGATAGAGTCTACATGGTGCCAGATTCAGGGCTAGATCCTCATTGCAGTTCATGATTCACCTCTAGTAGGCCATCAAGGTTTTTTCAAAACCTACAGATAGATTAGAGAGAGGTTCTCATGGAAGGGCCTCAAACAGGACGTTATGAGACACGTCGGTGAGAATTGTGTGACTTTCCAG
Organism: Picea engelmannii; assembly: GCA_009831015.1. Classification (NCBI taxonomy): domain Eukaryota; kingdom Viridiplantae; phylum Streptophyta; class Pinopsida; order Pinales; family Pinaceae; genus Picea; species Picea engelmannii. The sequence goes on along the minus strand of ML793373.1, from coordinate 123,185 downwards.
CAGAACAAGTCAAAGCATGCTCTTCTAGCAGGGCTACTTCATCCACTCCCCATTCCAGAGCAGAAATGGGAGAGTATATCTATGGACTTCATCACTGGTCTACCCAAGGTCTAGGGTAAGGACTGTATCTATGTAGTGGTCGACAGATTGACCAAGTTTTCTCACTTCTATGCCATACCGACAGAGTACAACATAGTTCAGGTAGCCGAGATTTTATTCAGGGAGGTCTTCAGACTTCATGGGTTGCCAAAGAACATCGTCAGTGACAGGGATAGTCGGTTCATAGGGACATTTTGGAGAGATTTGTTTCGGTTGGTCTGGATAGAGTTGACACCTAGCACCAGCTATTACCCTCAAACAGATGGGCAAACTGAGATTGTCAACAAGTTGGTTGAAGGGTATTTGAGGAACTATGTAGGAGGACAACAGAGAACGTGTGTAAAGTGGTTACATTTAGGAGAACATTGCTACAACACCACCTTCCACATGTCCATTGGTATGACACCCTTCCAAGCATTGTACAAATATGATGCTCCCATTTTGGTAGACTTGGTCTTTAGGGAGAGAAGAGCTCCCAAGGCCAAGGATTGGATCATAGAGAGTTAGGAGATCCTCAAGTTGTTGAAAGAGAACTTGTAGATGGCTCAAAACCGACAAAAGATAAGTGCGAATAGGCACAGGATAGAGCACAGCTTTGAGGTTGGAGATTTGGTTTTCTTGAGACTCCAACCTTACAGATAGTCATCTCTGAAGAAGAGTGGGGCCGAGAAGCTCAAACCCAGACTTTATGGTCCTTACAAGATCATGCGCCGAGTATGCAAGGTTGCTTACGAGCTAGAGCTTCTAGAGGGGAGAAAGATTCATAATGTTTTCCATGTGTCTTGCCTAAAAAAGGTAGTGGGATAATTCATTAGCACATCAGAGGAGATTCCCCCGTTGGATGAGGAGGGACAGTTGGAGTTAGTTCCGGAGGAGGTTTTGGAGTTCTGGGAGTGGAAATTGAGGAGCAGGGTCATCAAAGAGTGTTTGATCATATGGAGAGGGATTCCAATAGAGGATGCTACTTGGCAGAGAGAGAAGGTGTTGCAACACCCTGGATTGGTATTGCTTGAGGACAAGCAATTTTGGGAAGGGAGGAATGTAATGTCCCTTTCCAAATAGGAGCTACAGAGAGGAGGCTTAATGGTCTAAACCACCCTGTTAGACTATATCCAGGGCCAAAGAGGGGTAAATAGGGTTACTAGAGGTCACTCCAGTCACAGGTGTCAGAAAGTGACATTGAGCTAAAAAGGGTTAAAAGTGTTTTTAAGTCATTATGAGCTAAAAATAGAAGTCAACAATGAATTAGCGTTTCAACTGTGATTTAGGGTTTTGGAAGTCAATAGTGAATTGGGGTTTCAGCATGATTTAGGGTTTTGGAAAGCTATAAAGTAAGGGTCAACGACGTAATTCATCATTATGCATATTATGACTTGTCATTGAGGAGAAGAGGCACATCTCAGGAGAGATAGTTCAGTGTATTCCAGGAGGAAGACACCAGTTGGTTGATTTTGGTGTTGAAAGACAAACCCTAGTCACTGGGAAGATCATCCAGGTCTTCCATCATTCTTCATTGATTCCACAGTGCTCCCATATTAGGGGTATTATCTTTTAGTTACTTATTTGTATTCCGGCTAAGATCCTTTTGTCTTTTGATCTAGTCGAGTGTTGTTATTTTATTCAGCCCCAGTTGCTTATTTGTATTACAGCTAAGATCCTTTGTCTGTTTATCTAGTTAAGTATTGTCAGTTTATTCAGCCATATTCGACCATTTTGTAATCCACAGAGATAACATAATACAAAATTTGCATTCCTTTTTCGAGTTTATTATTTGTATGATCATTTATATGCTATAAACCTTTGATCCTACACACACATTAGCAGTGTTTCCTAGACTAGCCAAGTCAGGAACATTACAGCTTAATAGTTGGTTTTAAATGGATGCATATTGTGGATGGGTTGCATTGACACTTCAAGGAAATGGAGCACAAAATGCAATGGGTTTCGAAGCTCTATTGTAGAACTTGCCTAAACTTGCAATCACTGGAACAACTCTCTCTTTCTTTAGGTTCATAAAACTACCCGGTTAGGCCACCAAATTCTTAGATGTAATAAGAATAATTGTGTCAATTTGTTTGTACAACTCTACTTTAGCTAGTTCAAAATATGAGATTGGTTCTTTTATTGAGGAAATTAAACACGATCTCCTTACCCTTTTAATATACTCTTAACTCCTTCTGAGGAGACCTCCTAAAAAACTTAACCTCGAGATTATTTTGGGTAAGGATTTATATCCACTGGTAAAAGAGATGGAAAAGGGATTGAGTGCAAGGTAGTGTTAGTCTTTTGTTTATGTTAAGTTGGAAAACAAATTATTACTAAATTTAGTCTATGCCTTTTACAAAAATGAAAGGTAGGTTTTTTTAGCACAAATCTATTTTGAACAACCAAATCTAGGAACAAATAATAGTGAGAAAAAGGAAATTTAGAAATAAATACATACATTAAAAGTTATGTCGATGGAAAAACTAATTTTGAGCTGCAAATCATCAAGTTTATGTGATAACATCTTCCCTCATTGTGACACTAACATCATTTATGGATTTTTTTTATTGTTGTCTTTGTGATACCTTCTTACTCACACATTTATCATCTCTTTTTGAAAGATAGATTGTACATTATTAAGATTGACTATCTAATATGATACCAAAATATTACATTATCAAGACTAACTATCTAAAGCGATACCGAAAAATAAATGTATTAGTGAGTTCCTCATATAGGGTCACAAAGTTTTTTGGTATGACATATTTTAGTGCAAAGTATTAGGAAGGGGCCTATAGTTTTATTAGACAAAGGTACCCAAATAATTGTTTAGAAGAATACACATTCCCAACAAAAACCATTTCAAGTCATAATTTTGACTAGGTCCTTCATTTGTTTATCATAGTCTAGGGAATAGTTCATGTTAGTCAAATTTCCTAAGGTCATAGTTCCTTTTTCAGAAAATACCTATGACCACAAGGAATACGATGAAGGAAATTTGAATAACAAAGGAACTATGACCTTCATTTGTTGGTCGTAGTTCCAAGGAATAGTTCGTGTTAGTCAATTTTCCTGAGGTCATAGTTCTTGACTCATAGAAATTATGACGAAAAACATTTGACCAACAAAGGAACTATGACCTTTGTTTATTGGTCATAGTTCCAGGGAATAGTTCCCTTTAGTCAATGATCTTGAGGTCATAGTTCCTTTGTTAGTAAGGAACTCTGACTAACATGAACTATAGAGAATGAACTTTGACTGACAAAGGAACTATGAACATCATTTTTCGATCATAGTTCCATGAAATAGTTCATATCAATAAAAGTTGTTGAGGTCATAGTTCCTTTTTCCAATTACGAACTATGATGAAAAAACATTGACCGACAAAGAAACTATGGAATTTATTTATCAACTTTAGTTCCAAGAAATAATTCCTAAGTTCATAGTTCCCGATCGATAGGAACTATGGCCATAGGAACTATGACTAAGGAATTTTGACCGACAAAGGAACCATGACCTCTATTTCTTAGTCATAGTTCTAAGAAATAGTTCATGTCAGTCAAAGTTCCTGAGGTGATAGTTCCTTTGTCAATAAGGATCTTTGACTAATGAGAACTATAATGAAGGAAATTGAACCAACAAAGGAACTATGACCTTCATTTGTCAGTTTTAGTTCCAATGAATAGTTCTTATTAGTCAAAGTTCCTAAGGTCATAGATCCTTTGTTAGTCAAGAACTATGACCACATGAACTATGATGAAGGAAGTTTGAGCAACAAAGGAACTATGTCCTTCGTTTGTCAATCGACGATTGTAGTTTCGAGGAGTAGTTCTTGCCAGTCAAAGTTCTTAAGGTCATAGTTCCTTTGTTATTTAGGAACTCTGACTCATAGAAACTTTGACCGAAAAAGGAACTATGATCCTCATTTATCGATCATAGTTCCATGGAATAGTTCCTATCAATCAAAGTTTCAGTTGTCATGGTTCTTTTGTGAGTCAAGCACTATAATCACATGAACTATGATGAACGAACCTTGACAAACAAAGGAATTACAAACTTTGTTTGTTGGTCACAGTTCTAGGGAATAGTTCTTGAGGTCATAGTTCATAAATCATAAGAACTATGACGAAAGAAACTATTATGAAGGAACTTTGATTGACGACTTGGAACTATGACATTTGTTTGTGAATTGTAGTTCCAGGGAATAGTTCTTGTTAGTCAAATTTATAGACGTCATAGTCCATTTGACAGTCAATAACTTTGACTAATAGGAACTATGACCACATGAACTATGACGAAGGAACCTTAACCGACAAAGGAACTATGTCCTTCATTTGCTAGTCATATTTCCAAGGAATGGTTCCTTCATTTGTCGCTTGTAGTTCCAGAGAAGAGTTCCTCATAGTTCCAGGGAATAGTTCGTGACTAACAAGGGAGCTATCACCCTAGGAACTTTGACTCATAGGAACTATTCCCTAGAACTATGACCCACAAACACATTTCCTATTTTCTATTAATGTTTCCCCTTCAAGAGACAACATGAGGTCATTAGGTAAATCTTGATTTGTTTTTAAAAGTCAACTCTTAAGACATCCTTTCTAGTGTTGAGTCCCCGAGGTGTAGGACAGTCGGTGAGTGAGTGTGTTGTTAAGGCACTCTGTGATGTTAAAGTCACCGGTTCAAAACCTGCGGGGACAAAAAATCCAACCATGTTAAGGGTTGGTGTGGCTCAGGCCGGGTGCGATCCCCAGGTGATTTTGATGGCTTAGATGCCCTTGATTCGTTGTTTCTTAGCCACAGGTTAGTCCCACATGTCACAGACAAACTAACAAACAAAAAAAAGAATCCTTTCTAGTGTTGAATAAAATCCTTTTATGAGGAGACCCATCACAACTTCTTTGTTGAATAAATCTCTTTCCTTTCCAAGCACCTAGTATCACCTCTTATAAGTGGAAATGAAGTTGTCATAAAATTCATCTAAAAAATCATTCAAATGAAATTGTCATAAAATTCATCTAAAAAGTCTTTCCAAAAAATGACTAGGTCCTCCCACCCCACTCTAACACATACATGAAAATAAAGTTCTACACACTAAAAAAATGTTAAATTTTAATTATTTTGAAGCTCACAAAATTTGCAAGCACAATTCTAAGTCTAGGTCTTTATTGACATTACTAAGTTTTTTAAAATTTTACAAATATCATTAATTTTTTTAAAATGACATTATTCAAATACAAATTTTCTTTTACATTACCATAATATTTTTTTTAACATTCATATATATATATATATATATATATATATATATATATATATTATTTTAAAATTTTATACATCCACGTTTTATCTTTTTTATTTCAAAAAATTAATTAAAAAAATTTAAAAATTTAAATGTTTAATAACTACTTATATAATATTAACATGTTATAAAAATTATTGTTCAAAAATATATTACTGTGATAAATTTTCCATCCCCTTTCAAAAATATAACAAAATTAATATTATAAAATTACAAAACAGCCATTACATTATAAAATTAATATGATAAAAATCATATATTAATAATAATAATTTTCTATTTTTAAAATATTAATTTGAAATATTACAATAAAAATGATAAAACATGGTTATGAAATATTCCTAAATGAATTCGTTATCTTATATTTATTTATAAAATATTAGTTTGAGTAATGACATCTTGCTCAATGAATCGGTTTTTTTATATTTATTTATGTTTTATTTATGCCAACTAAAATCATTTTTATTTTAAAATGGTATTTTTATTTAATTTTGTAAAAATGAAATTAATTGAGTGTTGCTTTCTGTAAAATGTATTTATAAAGATTTGAGAAATCGATATTTATAAAGTTATTTGAAAAATCAAAGTTCACATAAAAATAGACTTGGTGATTTGATAAAGATCAAACTTGATACACTTTATGTAAAAAGTGGTTGATATAGGCAGATTGGTGCCATTTTTTCACTTTTTTTTAATTAATGACGCCAATCAGCGTATATCAACCACTTTTTACATAAAAGTGATTGTTGCTAGTTGACGGCCGGCATGCATTGCCACAACCATGAACATATTTTAAAATAAAGGAAGACAACATTAATAATGTATAAATACACTAATGTATTAATTAATTAATATATTAGTTAATGTATTTAAAATATTAAATAATAACTAAATTATTAAAAATGATTATTTAATTATCAAAAATTAATTAATTAGAAATTATTTAATAGTAATATTTATTAATTAATAATAATAAAATGAATGTATTAATAATAAAATGAATGTATTAATACATTAATGTATTTCATGTATTAATGCATTAAATATATTAATGTGTTAATGTATTTAATACATTAACGTAAGTTAATGTATTAATGCATTAAATACATTAATGTGTTAATGTATTTAATACATTAACGTACCTTAATGTATTAATATATTTAATACATTAATGTATTAAATACATTATTAATGTATTTAATACATTAACGTATTAAATACATTATTATATTAATGTATTAATACATAAATGAATTAAATACATTAATGTATTAATGCATTAAATACATTAATGTATTAATGCATTAAATACATTAATGTATTAATACATTAATGTAGTAATGTATTTAATACATTATTAATGTATTTAATACATTATTAATGTATTTAATACATTAATGTAGTAATGTACTTAATGTATTTAATGTATTAATGTATTTAATATATTAATGTATTTAATACATTAATGTATTAAATACATTAATGTATTAATGCATTAAATACATTAATGTGTTAATATATTAAATGTGTTAATGTGTTAATGTATTTAATGTATTTAATGTATACATTAATGTGTTAATGTATTTAATGTATTTAATACATTAATGTATTTAATGTATTAATGCATGAAATACATTGATGTGTTAATGTATTTAATACAATAACGTATTAAATACGTTAATGCATGAATATATTTAATACATTAATTTATTAAATACGTTATTAATGTATTTAATACATTAAAGTAGTAAATACATTATTATATTAATGTATTAATACATTAATGAATTAAATACACTAATGTATTAATGCATTAAATATATTAATGTATTAATACATTAATGTAGTATTGTATTTAATACATTATTAATGTATTAATACATTAGTGTAGTAATGTATTTAATACATTATTAATGAATATAATGTATTAATAATAAAATGAATGTATTAATACATTAATGCATTTAATGTATTAATGCATTAATACAATATTAATGTATTTAATAGATTAATGTATTAATGTATAAATGTATTTAATGTATTAATGTATTTAATGTATTATAATGTATTTTAATGTACTAATAATGTATTAATAATGTATTTAATGTATTATAATGTATTTATAGTGGATTATAGTGTATTAATGTATTTAATGTATTTAAATGTATTTTATGTATTTTAATGTATTTTAATGTATTAATGTATTAATGTATTTATAATGGATTATAGTGTATTATAATGGATTATAATGGATTATTAATGGATTATAATGGATTATAATGGATTATTAATGGATTATAGTGTATTATAATGGATTTATAATGGATTATTAATGTATTATAATGGATTATAGTGTATTATAATAGATTATTAATGTATTTATAATGGATTATAATGTATTATAGTGTATTATAGTGTATTGATGTATTTAATGTATTTTAATGTATTTTAATGTATTAATGTATTTAATACATTAATGTATTAATGTATTAATGTATTTAATGTATTAATATATTTAAATGTATTTAATGTATTTAATACATTAACGTATTAAAAAAATTATTATATTAATGTATTAATACATTAATGAATTAAATACATTAATGTATTAATGCATTAAATACATTAATGTATTAATACATTAATGTAGTAATGTATTTAATACATTATTAATGTATTAATACATTAATGTAGTAATGTATTTAATACATTATTAATGTATTTAATGTATTAATAATAAAATGAATGTATTAATACATTAATGTATTTAATGTATTAATGCATTAAATACATTAATGTGTTAATGTATTTAATACATTAATGTATTAAATACGTTAATGTATTAATATATTTAATACATTAATGTATTAAATACATTATTAACGTATTTAATACATTAACGTATTAAATACATTATTATATTAATTTATTAATACATTAATGAATTAAATACATTAATGTATTAATGCATTAAATACATTAATGTAGTAATGTATTTAATACATTATTAATGTATTTAATACAATAATGTATTAAATACATTAATGTATGAAATATTTTTTGTCACATCGCGACGTTCGAAGATGTTCATCACATCGCGATATTGGGAAATCTTCATCAGAGTGCGACGTTTGGAAATGTTAGTGACAATGAGATGTATGGAATCATGTTTTACTTTTTAGACAATGATTTATATTTTTTCTAAGGACATTCACAACAAAAGGGAAATTTTCGTCAGATTGTGACGATGGGAAACGCGCGTCAAAATGCGACATTGGGAAATGTTCGTCAGAATGCGACGTAGGAAAATGTTTGTCATAATGCGGCATAGGGAAATGTTCATCATAATGCAATGTTAGTCACAATGCAATGAAAATGTTCATCAAAATGCAATGGAAATGTTAGTCACAATGAGATGCATGGAATCATGTTTTACTTTTTAGACAATGATTTATATTTTTCCTAAGGATATTGATAACAAAAGGGAAATGGTCGTCACATTGTGACGATGGGAAACGTTCGTTACAATGCGACATTGGGAAATGGTCGTCATATAGCGTTGTTGGGAAATGTTCATCATAATGCAATGTTAGTCACAATGCAATGGAAATGTTCATCATAATGCAATGGAAATGTTAGTCACAATGAGATGTATGAAATGATGTTATACATTTTAGACAATGATTTATACTTTTCCTAAGGACATTGATAACAAAAGGGAAATGCTCGTCACATTGTGACGATGGGAACATTCGTCAAAATGCGACATAGGGAAATGGTCGTCGCATTGTGACGATGACAAACGTTCGTCACAATGTGACATTGGGACATGGTCGTCACATTGCGACGTTGGGAAATGTTCATCATAATGCAAAGTTAGTCACAATGCAATGAAAATGTTCATCATAATGCAATGGAAATGTCGCTCACAATGAGATGTATGGAATCATGTTATACATTTTAGACAATGATTTATACTTTTCCTAAGGACATTGATAACAAAAGGGAAATGCTCGTCACATTGTGACGATGGGAAACATTCGACACAATGCGACATAGGGAAATGGTC
>ML793373.1:89429-113308 GCA_009831015.1 Picea engelmannii | reverse complement strand
TTATATGTTCATCATATTGCGTCATATTCCAACATTACTATGTTTGTCATATTGCAACATTACTATGTTCGTGACATTGTGACATTACATTGTTTATCAAAATGCGACATTACTATGTTCGTCACATTGCGACGAAAGGGACGGCTCTTCAGATTCCAACAACAGGGCAATGTTCATCACATAGTGACATTGCATTGATTGTGAGATTGCGACATTAATATGTTCATCACATCGATGTTAATATGTTCATCACATTTCAACATTACTATGTTTGTCACATTTGAATATTACTATGTCCGTCAGGTTGCAACATTGGGATAAGTTTTTAGTATGGTCAAGATAAATTTTCTAAAACATTGTTCGATTTTAACAGCAACAAAATAGGAGGATGAGTTAAATAAAATGGCACATTATGAGAGTTATAATCAAGCATATCGTTGAATTCAACTTCAATGTTATTGCATAATGAGAGACTTTAATAGTAATATTTTAAGAGGTTCACTCTAAAACAATGCGTGGTTCAGTCTTAAATATATTTGAAGAGAAATATATTTTTTGTTTGAAGTTGGTCTTGTAGTTTACATTGAAGAGTGTGTCACATAGCCACATTTAGAGAGAAATGATTTTATGTGGTTGGGATTGATATTTGTGACATACAAGAAGATAACATTGAAAAAATGAGTAAAAAAAAACACCAATCATTTGAAATGGATCAATTTTTTTAATGATAAAATTTTATTTAATCAATTACAATTAGAATTAAAATATATATATATATTTATTTTATTTAGAAAATAGTTATAAGGCAAAATGATTAATTTTATTTACAAAATAATAATAACCTTTAAAAATATGAAATTATAAAATGTAAATTTATATTTGATTAATATATTAAAGATTTAGTTAAAATTATATTTAATTAATGTATAGTTAAATATATTTAAGAATTTTAAAGATTAAATTATTTAAAACTTTATAAGATTTAATTATATTAAATTTATATTTAATTATACTATAATTATATTAAAAATAAAATTTAAAATTACATTTAAAATAAAATTCAATTATATTAAAATTGTATTTAATTAATATAAAATTACATATATTTACAATTTTTTAAAAAATAAACTGTTTATAACTTTATAACCTTAACCCTATTAACCTATGCAGCTCCACAAAGACTATTCGTATCCAATTCCACTTTAAATGAAACGCCCACTCAAAGCATGGTTGATTGAAACCCGGAGGTTGGAGGTTGAAACTGGCACTTCACATCCATACCCATTTGCCCATTAACAATAATTTTTTTGGTTGTTATTCATATTAAAAACTCATGAAAGTTCGGTAAAAAAAATGGCGACTCATTGAAAAAAAAACTGAAAGAATAGTTTAAAATAGTTTATAATTTTATAACCGTAACTGTAATAACTTGCACAATCATGATTCGCATTCAATTCCACCATTAATTGAAACACCCACACAAAATGGTTAATTGAAACGCACAAATATAAATCAAATTACAGTGAAGGTTTTTTAAATCAAATTTGTTTTTTAATATGTGGTCTCTTATTGTTAATAAAATGTTACCTTATTATTAGTAAAACCTTACGTATTGACTACTCCATAAAGAACTTTCATGTCTTATTTTTATGCAGTACTAAATACCAATCAATGCGTATTAATTTGAAAACCAATTCCTATCGATTTCAATGGGGCCTGAACTGATTTATTGATGCAACAGAATAAATAAAAAATCTTCAATCGCAATGAAATGCTCGGGAAATCTCACAAATCTATTATTCAAGTGGCCATATGAATGAATCAATCTTAATTGTCTGAGAGGTAGACCATAACATTCGTGGTTTATATGCCAGAGATCAACCACTCGTTTTTTGTATAATCGATTATAGTCTATAGTAGAATTTTTGAGTTAAAAAAAACAGCTATAGTTATTAATTTATAATGTACCTAATATCCATGTATGCTAATTTTAAAACCAATTCCGATTAATTCAGTGCGGACTGAACCAATTTATTGATAGAACAAAATAAATCAAGGATCTCCACCTGCAATGAAATACCCCATGAATCTATATTTCAAGTGGCCATATGAATGAACCAATCTTAATTTTCAAAGGGGCAGATAATTGAATTTGTGGTTTATATACAAGAGATTAACCATTCTTTTTTTATAGATTCGGTCTATAGTTAATCTGATATTATTCTATATTTAACAAACAAAGATATAGTTATTCAATTATAAAGTACAGGTTTAGGGTTCCACAATTGTTTATTGTTCCTATCCACTGCTCCGCGAGGTGACAAAGACAAATCTGTTAACCTATTTGCGTTGCACGATTGATGTTTCTCCTGTGTGTTGCCTTTGTCCAAGTGAGAGATGTTGCTCCCCTCTGTGATGTTTCCTTGATTCTTAAATTCTCAGCTCGGCTTGATTTTCTTGGCCATAGTCATTTTGGTGCTTTGAAACACAGTATCTGAATCTACACTCAACATACACTTAACAATACAGAAAATCAAATTGAAAAAAAAACATTTGCAGAGAGAAGGTCAGAAAATCAAATTAACCAAAAATCAAATCGGTTGGGTTCCCATGAGCTCTGAGAGAGCTGGTGGGCGCACTCACAGTAAGAGCTGAGGGAGGTGGGAGTCTTCTACTGCCATCTTCCTGCTCTGCAATCGCTTCCTGAGTAGTGTTATTAGGGTTTCTGTAAAGTGCTGTCAAGAAAGAAGCGCAACTCACAATGAATTTCACCCACATCGCACTCACACCCAAAACCCCCCAAGGCCGTTTTCTTGAGAAGCCGAGACCATGGAATGACCATGTTATGGTTCTTCTCATCCAACACGGAAATCGAAATACTCTCAGACTCGCCAATAATATCATTCCCTTCATCCTTTCTCAATTCCCCACCCGTTTCGTCATTATAATTCTCAGAAGGTCCCACGATTGAAATCCCCGCAGGATCCCTGCGGTATGCGTACCGACTATCACTGCGTTAACCAAAACGCATGAGCTGGTAATGCTTGATATCCAAAAAAACGTGGTGGTTGTTCCCCTGGTATATTGATGCGTCCAACTACCATGATGAGGTTGTTCATGAGGCGCACGAAGTCATGGGTAGAGGAAGCGACCCGTCATCTTTCTACAACGCACCAGCGTTTAGCACAGTGGACACTTGTCATTGTACTTAAATGGAGCCCGACATTCCAAGACTGCCATAATCAAAATCAATTGTTAATCATATAACGTGTCAATCTGGTGGCTACTATGTAAATTTTTAATCATATTAGGTAAATGTGAAAAAGTAAACAAGAAAAACGTAAGCATTTATAAATACAAGGAAGTTATGAAATTAAATCTTATTCATTGATTTGGGATGATGACCAAGAATATGCGAGCGCATCTTTCATTATTGGCCATAAGATTAAAATTTATGATTAAAAGGTTGATTAGTCCATCAATTCCCATAGGGGACGCCTATCGGCTTAATAAAGATTTGAGAAATCGATATTTACAAAGTTATTTGAAAAATAAAGTTCGCATAAAAGTAGACTTGGTGATTTGATAAAGATCAAACCCGATACACTTCATTTGGATAGGGTGATGAGTTACAACGAACGAAAGTAAGGTTTCAGATTCCCATCTTTTCATCGAAAACAGAATCACAACAACAGCTGCACAAGAAGTGTAACTCTGCACATCAACAGGAATTCAAACATTCAACAATCATAGTCGCCCTGAACCACAGTGTGATAAGGAAGCAAGAAGCACATCGATCCCAACATTGCAAGGGAAATCCATGTGGATTTACAGACAGGCGGTAGATTTGAACTTGAATTGAGCTAGCTAACACGTACCTTTGTTTAGTGGTTATTTGTCTCCCGAGAAAATGCGCTTGGCTATCGTCAGATAATAGAACCATTCTGGAAAAGGGGTTCCTCACAGAATCGATCACAACCATCTCAAATACATCAGGATTTTCGATATTCCGAACGGATTGACAGCTTTTACGATATTCCTTGCGGATTGATAACTTTCAGGGAAAGAAGAGGCGGAGACACACCGACCGAGTCCAAACTGATCAAAATACCACCGCGGCCAAATCAAGCTTGTGCTGAATCTTTTCTCCCGTATCTGTAGAAATTCTGAATTGCCTCAAAGAAAAAGCAATGGAGGATGGCAATATCAAGAAGTGCACCAGTTTCGAAGTGGTGATTGTGCACCTGTGGAGGGGAAGAAGCCTGACATGAGATCTCGACGGTGTTGTTCCCAGTGGAATTCAGGTCCAGAATGGAGCCCCTCATTGCCAGAGAATACGCGGGCAACGCCGTAGTATTAGGATATGCGAGAGAAGATTAGCCATTCCCGGTCCTGGTGTAGAAGGTCCAAGAAGGGCTGTCTAGAATAGGCAACGACTATATCAAGTCTGTGATAGATTAGCTGGAATTCCATGAGGGAATACCCTGTGCAGTGAACAATTTTTCCGTGGTTGCAGGGTGGAGGATGCGAAATATCCGTGGGAGAATCCTCTCCATCCGAGCCATGCGATGAGATTTAGCCACTGCGCGGGACTGGTCGTGTTGCTGCCCAACCCGAACCAACAAAGTGGTGGAAGTGGTGGTGGCCATTTCTCTCCAACCTCGTCAATTCTAACGCTTCCACTGTTATTCAGATTTCAAAATACTCTCATACATGCATTCATCTGGGAAATGATATTTGTTTTTGTGTTCATAGGGTCTGAGTGGGCCTAATGGTTAAAAAAACGTGTTTCCTTAAGAGGTCACAAAAAATTAATTTATAAAATTTAAATTAAAATATAAAAAAGTTATCAACCAATTTGAATTATAAAGTATCAATTTTTTTTTTTACATTTCAGATTAAAAAAATATCAATTTTTTTTTTTACATTTCAGATTAAAAATAAAATAAAATCACTTCATGCTTTTAATGAAGACACTTTACTAACAAAATTGATTATATATTAATATGGTGGGGAGAAACAAAAGGTTGTAATTGTTATTTGATTGAGTTTGCTTCTTGACAAAAGAGGTGAGTTTGTTCAACTTTTCAGTGGAATGTTTTAGAAAATATACACTTAAATCCTTGTTCATAGTGACCCTCTAGAAGTGGTTCCTAAGGTGACTTGTGCAATAACCCATGAAGATGAATTTTTGTTTCTTTTTTGAGAAAGAAAGTCTCTTACCTTGGACCAAATGTTCATTGATTCTAAGGAATTGGAAGATTTTTTTTTTTTTGTTAGGAAAGGTTCTCAAGATTCAAGCAAATGATCATTAAAGAAGGCAACATAAATAAGAAATCTATGTTGTTGCTACAACTTCTAACTCTCAATATCTAGAGATAAATGAGTTCACTAAAATGTTGCATGTTTTGATTGATGATATGGTTAGAATGAAGCAATCCTAGTACTCAGTCTTGTCTTAGCCCACCTCTCAAATCTCAATTCTCCACCATAAGAAATCCCATCCCTACTCAGGATTCAACCAATCTTTTGTTCTATCATAGCTAGAATGTTGAGAGTGAGCCTAAAATTTATAGTAGAAGAAGTGTAAAGGAATTTTTTTTCCTTGAAGACAAATCTAATTTTCGATGATGAAGGTGAGTTTCCTTTGTCACAAGAAAAGAAATACGATCTATTTCCTATTCACATCCATGTTAATTGGGAAACATATGAGAACCATGAGAAAGATGAATAATTCACGTTGTCGTTGATTTTTCAAAGATTTTAGTCCACAATGAACCTTATGATGAAGATATTGTTGCGCAATATTGTATTCAAGAAGGTTGAGAAAAATTAGAAATTATATCCAATAAAAGTAAGAGTGGGGGATTGTAGGATGAATATAATATGGAGCATGGTATTGCAGATTTTTAGGTTCCTACGTTTTCAAAATCCATGAGTTCTCTATCTTATAGAGGCATTGTGTTGGGTAGATGTTATATTATTTTCATGTGTGTGTGTGGGGAGGGGGAGGTGGAGGGCGAGGGGGGCGGGGGGGGGGAGAGAGGTTGGGGGCAGGCAGGATTTCCCCCCTGGTTACGTGGAGCATTCGGGGCAGGATCCTGAAAATTTTTCTGGGGCATTTTTTTCGCTATATTTTGCGGTTTTCTAAATTAATCCTAGATTAAGGGATTATGCTTTTGGTAGCTGCAGAATACCTAAAATATTGTGTACGTATATTGTATTGTGAATGGTGAAATTAATACAATGAAGAGTTGAGAGGTGAGACGCCAAGGAAGGTTGGTTTTCTCTCAGTTAAGGGTTTCCAACGTAAATCTCCGTGTACTATGTGTATGAGTCATTGATTAATTTATATTTTACTTAAAAATCTATATGCATTGCTTTATTTCATAGTAAAACTTACACATTGTTGGTGATGAAAATCTCTAAGAAGTTGAGACACTTCCCACTAGAAAGTAAGTGATAAATGGTAGAAAATAACCTAGACTAAAGGATTGAGAACTCATGAGAAAATTTATTTCTGGTAGTTCGTTGGGAGAAGAAATCACATAAAATATTTAAACAAGGTATCTCTATAGTGTTAACTAGATTTTAAGGATTCACCACTCTCGCAATCTAGTCCATAACCTCTTTCAATTGTTTGTATGAAACTTCTTGTTCCACAATACTTTTTTTCTTGTTCATTTGCACAACTCTTAGGAAAACTCCTCATATTCACAATCACCAAAATAAATTATGCCTCAATGCCTTAGCCTAATGTGCTTGTTAATATTGTACAAGATTCTGAACATAAAATTTATGATATTTATTATCACTTTGTTTTTGTGTGATGAATTTTAGTGCAATTATTTGAATGTCTAAAGAGTTATTATCATGTGTGTGTGTGTGGGGGGTTCATGATATGTACTATTGTTCTAAATCTATGCGATGAATTTATAATATATTTTGAAAGAAACCTACTTCGTGGTTCCATGAATGAGTTTGAACTGTTGGATTCATTAGTTAATGCATAATACATTTTCATATATCCTATTAGTGAATACTCATGACCTCCATACCTCGTTAGTGTTTATGGTATTTTGTAAATGCTTAAGTATCAAGGACTTTCACCCTTGTTGGTATATGAAGTATCTATCCATCTCTAAAATCTTCTTCATCTTTCGTAAGATTACTCTATATGTATGTTTGGTCCAAGTAAAGGTTCCCCTTTAATTACATAACATTGTGTTGCATGCTCATGCTTTGGTTTAAATAATTTTTTCTTGCTTTAGATCAATTATGTAAAAAAATTTAGTGACAATGAATTTTATCATGTATTGAGGGATACCCCTTCTCACTATTGGAATCATCCATTTCAACCTAAAGTAGGAATGTCATCTAAATTGTAATAGATTCCCAATATAGTTACCCTGGAAGGAACATCTTTAGGAACAACACTTCAAATCAATGAGAGAGATTCATATAACAAAGAAGAGAGAATCCCCCATAGTAGATAAATTAAATATTTTCCAATCTAATTATTGGTTTGTTCCCCTGAGTTTTGTAATCATTTATTCATGTCTCATTGCCCATTATTTTATTGCATGCCTATGGAAAAGTGTTACTATAATTCTTGGAAGCTAGTGATCTAGTATTTTGTATCTTGTATTCCTTGATATTCCTTTGTATCTACATATTATACAATGGGTTGTTGATATTTGTTATTCTAGGATTTAGAACCTTATTATCTCCTTTAATTTTAATAAATTGGATATTATTCTATATTGTGTTTCATAAATGATTGTTATTCTTATGCGGAGTATTTAAATTACTAGATTCATTCTTTACATTTTTTAGTACGTTATATTCCCTAAATATGAATGAATGTGATTTTTCTTATGTCCTTTCATGATTTTATAGATTTTTTTGTTTTCTTCACAATCTTCTACATCTCGATATTTTCAAATTATATGCCATATAATGAGGGATGAATTTACCCAATAGAAAGGCTCAGTGTGATTATGCTCAAATATCTACTATTAAGATCTATATCCTCTTTCTTAAATTTTTATTCCAAAAATGTAGTGACCATGATTTAAAGAAATACCTTAAGAACATAAAGAGTTCTACTTACTTTCTTTGACCAAACGATTCTTCCTTTATGGCCCAGAGTTGGGAGGTCTCGTACCTCTAGTTGATTCCTTGGAATAATTCCTCATAGAGGGACATCTTGGTGAAAAACATGGTACAAGGGCCCGATGTTTGGATTTGACATGCTATGTAAGGGTATCCTCAATCAAAGCATGCTTCTAGTCCAAAATGTAGATGTTTTCCCTTGAAATACCTACTTGTAAGAAAAATTGGCCATCAATTCATCCCTATACCATGTCATAATCCCTCTTAATATAATCATTGGCCTAGGATTGGGATAAGGTCTTAATCGTGGTATTTGTCACATCAAGGAAGGGTATCCTTGTACCATCAATGATTCAATTATAAAATATAGGGGCTTATTCCCTAAAGGAAATACTTCTGAGACAAATGGGTATGACCAAAGAGTGAGTTAAGGCCATAATTATGAGGTTTGGTGTACTAGGAAAGAGTCTTCTCTCCCAAGTGATGCTTCAAGGTCTATCACATGGCTCCTTACCAAGAGACGAGCCCCATGAGTGGCATATTTTCTTGATTCTAAGGTTTGGTGCACCAAGGAATGGACTTCTAACCTAATAAATTATTCAAGTCTCAAACCATGGGCAATACCCTAAACACTACTTATAGGGATTATAATCAACACATGGAATATACCGAAGTGCTTCTGTATATGGACAAATATAAGAAATCACTTTTATATATGCACATATACATAAGTGATTTTTTATATCTGCACATATGGAATATGCACCATTGAAATAACTTTGTAGATATGCACATATACAGAAGCTATTTTGTATATGTGCATATAAAATATATGTATGAATATATATAAGTTCTTCTGTACATACGCATAAACAAAAGCTCTTCCATATATGCGCATATATAGATTCAATGCTTCCATATATACTCATGCACTTTCTATGTGCATATATGGTATATGCACATATACAAAAAAACTTCCATATATGTGCACATATATGGAAGCTCTTTCTTATATGCGCATATACGAAAGCACTTCCATATATGCACATATACGAAAGAGCTTTCGTATATGTGCTAATAATAAATATGGAAAAGGTTCTATGTTAAGTTGGATCTGGAGTGATATTGATATTATTTTCTTAGTTTAAATGTGGGATCATGACAAATCTAAGGTCCCTAACATAGAAGGATTTGTCTTATGGTCGACAAGGAACAAGAAGTCCTATTGCAGAGGTATTAGAGGCATAACTTGTTACATAAAGAAGATCACTTTTCCTCACATTCGACTTCATAAGATAGACCATATCAATAAGTACATTTGGATAGAAATATCATACACCAATGCTAAGAAGCGTTTGTATATGTGTGCTTCTGTATATGCACATTTATGGAAGTTGGATTTTGTATATGCACATATATGAAAGTGGACATATACAGAATTTGACTTCAATAAATGTGCATTTAAGGAAGACAACTTCCATAAATGTGCATTTATGGAAGCCGAATTTCATATATGGACACTTAAGTAAATGCACATTTATGGAAGTTGGATTATGTATATGTGCATATACGGAAGGACGCATATACAAAAGCCAAATTCCATAAATGCGCTTTTATGGAAGGCAAATTCCTTGTATGCGTATTTAAAGAATGCGACTTTTGTATATGAATGCTTCCACCTATGCACATTTATGGAAGTTGGATTATGTATATGTGCATATATAGAAGTGTGCATATACAGAAGCGGACTTCCATAAATGCAGATTTACGGATGAAAACTTTAGTATATGTGCATTTACGGAAGGAAAATTTCCTATATGCACGCTTCTGTATATGCACATTTATGGAAGTTGGATTTCATATATGTGCATATATGGAAGAACACATATATGGAAGACGAATTTTGGAAATGTGCATTTAAAGAAGCTGACCACTTCTGTATATGATCATAAATGGAAGAAAACTTTTGTAAATTCACATATATGAAAGCCACTTCCATAAATGTGCATTGATAGAAGTTGGCTTCCATAAATGCATATTTACGAAAGGTGGCATCTGTATATGTACATTTGCGGAAGTTAGTCACTTTTGTAAATGCGCATTTATGGAAGTTGGATTCAGTATATGCGCAAATACAAAAGCACACATATACAAAAGCCAACTTCCGTAAATGCACATTTACAAAATCCAACTTCCACAAATGCACATTTATGAAATGAGGCTTCCATAAATGTGCATATATGGAAGCCAACTTCCATAAATGTGAATTTATAGATGACAAATTTTGTATATGCACATTTATGGAAGCTTACCACTTCCATAAATGCACATTTATGGATGACAACTTCCATATATGCGCACCTTCGTATATGCACATTTATGGAAGTTGGATTCTGTATATGTGCATATACGAAAGACGACTTCCATAAATGCACATTTACAGAATCCAACTTCCATAAATGAAAATTTATGGAAGGCGTATTTCGTATATGCACACTTCCATAAATGTGCATTTATGAAAGTTGGATTATGTATATGCGCATATATAGAAGCTGACCTCCATAAATTTTCATATACGGAAGCCAACTTCCATAAATGTGCATTTATGGAAGGCGACTTCTGTAAATGTGAATTTATGGAATTTGGAATCTGTATATGCGCATATAGGGAAGCATGCATATACAAAAGTTGACTTCCATAAATGTGCATCTACGAATGGTAGATTTTGTATATGCGCATTTACGGAAGCTAACCACTTCTTATGTGTATGCACATTTACAGAAGACGATTTTTGTACATGTGCATTTATGGAAGTTGGATTTTGTATATGTGCATATATGAAAGCGCGCATATACATAAGTGAGATTTCATAAATGTGCATTTAAGGAAGTTGACCACTTTTGTATATGCACATATATGGAAGAAAAATTTCGTAAATGTGCATATACAAAAGCCACTTCCATAAATGCATATTTACGTAAGCCAACTTCCATAAATGCATATTTACGTAAGCCAACTTCCATAAATGCACATTTAAAAAAGGTGGCTTTCATATATGCACATTTATGGAAGCTATCCGCTTCTGTAAATTCGCATTTATGGAAGTTGGATTCAGTATATGCACATATATGAAAGCCAATTTCTGTAAATGCACATTTATGAAACATGGCTTCCGTAAATACACATATACGGAAGTGCACATATACATAAGCCAACTTCCATAAATTTGCATTTATGGACTACATATTTCATATATGCACAATTATGGAAGTCGTTATGGACAATAGCTTTCGTATATGCATGCTTCTATATATACGCATTTATGGAAGTTGGATCCTGTATATGTGAATATACTGAAGTGCACATATATGGAAGACGACTTCCATAAATACACATTTACAAAAGCCAAATTCCATAAATATGCATTTACAGAAGCCAAATTCCATAAATGTGCATTTACGAAAGGCAGCCTCCGTATATGTGCACTTCTGTAAATACACATTTATAGAAGTTGGATTTGGTATACGCATTCGGGTAAAATCATGAATATGGGTAACACTTTTGCTTGTTTTATGAGACAAAAAACTGTATTTTCACAAGTTCTTCAACGTCCGGCATACAAAAGTATTTTTTTTGTTTAGAATTTCACTTTATAGTAAAACAAAACTTGTGAACAATTTTGCTAGCTTTCCAATGACTATTTTTTTAATTTTTTTCTATTAAGATTTGATATGTCAATTTGACAATTGTTTAACAATATGTTCCTTAAACATGAAATGAATGATAATGAGTTATTTTTTCCTCCAACAATGTATCTATTATTAAACTTATGTTTTTAAGAAACGAACTACACTGCAACAATCTACAGAGACTCTATTTTATTATCACTATAATTTTGAATCTAACGGATGAGTATTATAATTTCTAGAATTTTTTGAAGTTGACCAAGATGAAAACGTTGCAGATTTTAAAAACATGTTTTCCCCCACCTTGTATCTATCTTAATTTTTACTTAAAAGTAAAATCTAAATATACCCTTTTGAAAAGAACAATTTAAGGATAATGAATATAATTTTTTCTAATTTTTTCACTGTGTATTTTTAGAAATACGAATATTTCATTTCACTGAATCATAATGTCTGCTAAAAATATTATGCAGTGATTTGTTTTTAAAAATTAAATAAAATTAGATAAAATAAAGAAAATGAAAACAAATTATAGGAATTGAAAGTAGATTCAATTTTGAAAATGTTGGTGTCATTTTCGAAACCAAATTCTGAGTATTTGCAGGAGTCCACAACCTCCAAAGTTCAGGTAAGCTTGGGGGAATTCTCTGGTTTCTGAATACATTCTCAATTTTTAGTTTTCAGCCAAAATAATCTTTCGGCCAAAAAAATAATCTTTTGGCCGAAAAACTAAATTCCAATGGAAACCATCAAAACTAAACGGTTTCCAAGGTTTTCAGCCGAAAAAACAATCTTTTGGCCGAAATATTGTTGAGTGAATTCCGTTGGTCAGAAAAAATGAAAAGACACATCGTATCGTTTCATTTCGCTCCAAATCATATAAATACGCTTTCGGCCGAACACATTTAACACAATTCATCGCTTGTTTGATGGTTTTATAGATAACCTAAACAAAGTTTCGAATCATCGTTTTGGTTTTTGTTGAATAAGGTAATTGATGTTTGTTAAAGTTTTTATTGGAATAACAATTTATATGTTGAAAGATAAATGCTGAACATTTTTTCAAGGTGAAGTCTTTGTTGAACATATCTTTTATAGATAACTATAAAAGTCATGGGAAACAAAAGTTTGCGCAAGAGAAAATTTGAACGCACTCGAGATGATACTCACCATAACGAACAAAGGAAAGAGCATTATTGGAGAAAGAAATGATAATGTGCAAATATTGAAGAAAGAAACAATGATAATGTAAATAGTTATTTTCAACAAGAAGAAGTCCAACCAGGTATGCATGCACATATTGTCTATATTAAAAGTATAGAATTCAAATTTAAAATATTGTTTAATATAAATGATTGTAATTACAATTTGATGTTTTTTAAAAAACATAAATAAATTTGTCTCATAATGTCGAAGAAGACGTTGAAACCAAAATTGAAGCAGAAGACGTTGAAACCGAAATTGAAGCACAAGACGAATCACCTATAGGTATGTATATAAATTTAGATAATACAAGATGAACACTTGTATATATAATTTAGTGAATTTATGTTCGCGTTTTGTTTTTTAATATAAAATTTAAATTGAAATATGCAGGAGAATCTATCAACATTGATGATGAAATATTAGAGAATGTTGATACTGACAAATTTGGGAAGAAAAAAACTAAGCATTATATAAGATATTGAACTAATAATATGTAAAATACTTTTTTCAAAGATGAATCAGTAACAGTACAAGCTCAACTTTTAATCTGTCTAATAAAGTCAAGAAAGTTAAAAGAAGCTAGACAATAATGTACAACAAATTATAAGATAGATAGTAATGTACAACAAGGAATTCCAGAATCAACAATCTGTAAAATAATATTTATAACTTATGATACTCTAATGTTACTATATGTAAAAATGGATTTATAAATTTAATTCCTAAAGATTTGGAATTTTTATAAAATAAGAAACGTTTGAAATAAAAACTTGGACAATTTGAATTTTTTATAAAATAAAAAACATTTGAAATGATTGTGACTTGGCATAGGTGATCATCAAAATGATGAGATTATAAAGGAAATTCGTTGGGAGAAATAAATAACCAAAAGCACAGAGGTGATATTAAAAAAACAAAGAGTATTAAGATGTTCCAAGAGATAAATTATTCGAAAACGCGGACAAAGATTTATCAATCCAGAACACAGGGATTGTCATTCAAATCATAGGTTTATCATTCACAATGCAAAGTTTATCAATAAAAATGCAGAGATGTACCCAAGTTCAAGTAATTAAAAACGCAGAGAGAAATCAGAGTTTTAGTCAACCAAGCCGCAAAGGTACTCGTTCATAAGAAGGCGCAAAGACTAAACATTCAACCATGAATCAATCAACTCAGAGATAAGTAAGGGATAGAGAACAGAGAAAATTCTTATCCTTCACTCATCATCCATGCACATAAAAGCAGGGCATTTGAATCTATAGGTGTTTAAATACCAAAGTGATGACCGTCGATTCAGCTCCTGGCCGACTGCTCAGGCACGGACTGATGACTAAAGGGATAAGGGATGGAAGATAAAAACACAATATTTTCATAATAATCAATAAAACCCACATAGAGAAGTCATTGAAATCAGATGTTGGGTTCACCAAGGGATTGTCATTCAACTTAGAGGTTTATCATTGACAATGCAGAGTTTATCAATAAAAATGAAGAGATGTACCCAAGTTCAAGCAATTAAAAACGCATATAGAAATCGAAGTTTTAATCAATCAAGCCACAAAGGTACTCGTTCATAAGAAGATGCAAAGACTAAACATTCAACCATGAATCAATCAACTTAGAGATAAGTAAGGGATATATAATAGAGCAAATTCTTATCCTTCACTCAGCATCCGTGTGCAAAAAAGTAGGGCATTTGAATCTATAGGTATTTAAACACTGAAGTGACGAACGTTGATTCAACTCTTGGCCAAATGCTCAGGCACAAACTGATGACTAAAGCGATAAGGGACAAAAGATAAAAACACAATATTTTCATAATAATCAATAAAACTCACACAGAGAAGCCATTGAAATCAGAATTTGGGTTCACCAAGGGATTGTCATTCAACTCAGAGGTTTATCATTCACAATGCAGAGTTTATCAATAAAAATGAAGATATGTACCCAAGTTCAAGCAATTAAAAACGCAGAGAGAAATCCGAGTTTTAATCAATCAAGCCACAGAGGTACTCATTCATAAGAAGGCACAAAGACTAAACATTCAACCATGAATCAATCAACTCAAAGATAAGCAAGGGATAGACAACAGGGAAAATTCTTGTCCTTCACTCATCATCCATGCACAAAAAATTAGGGCATTTGAATCTATAGGTCTTTAAACATCGAAGTGATGATCGTTGATATAGCTCCTGGCTGACTGCTTAGGAACAGATTGATGACTAAAAGGATAAGGGACAGAAGATAAAACCATAATCTTTTCATAATAATCAATAAAACCCACACAGAGAAGTCATTGAAATCAGAAGTTGGGTTCTCCAAGGGAAATCAATTCAGAAAACCAACAAGCAAGGGGATTACAAATACAAGTTAATAATTTATTAATGGTAGGAATGCGGAACTTATCTTTAAGCGCAATTTATTAAATTCCCTATAGAATAAGACCATCCTTTGAGACTTATCCTTCTTTTTTACTAAAATCACTAGAGAAGAGAATACATTCTTGTTGAGATGCATGATTTCAACTTCTAACACGTCTTTAACCATTTACTCTGTCTCACTCTTTTAAGAATATAGAAAGAAATAAAGTCTAACATTGAGTGGATAACTACCCAAAATTAACTCAATACCATATTCATACTCTTTGAACATGGTTGAGTCCACTAAGACCACACATCTATTCCTTATAACATTTGTTTAAGATTCATTAAAAGTTCCCTATGGTTGGATCCACTAAAAAAACGTATTAGAACAGTTCTTTAAGATTCCTTAAAATTTCCCTATGGTTGGATCGACTAAGACCACATATAATGCAATGCATTAGAATCCCCCCAAAAAAGAGTTTAATCTTCATAACCTCACACACCCACTAATAATATCAACATGTTTTATCATGACAAGGTGAAGGTCTTGCATGAACATGGATTATATGCCATTGATAAACTTCCCATTAGCATTATTTATGTCATTGAGTTTTTATCCTAATTCCTTTATTGTCATGTTACATGGGATGGGTATGAGGGTTGTTCATATTCCTAATATAATTTTTTTTTTTAAATAAAAAGGGGGAGCCTGCTATAATATATTAGCAAAAAACTATAACAAGATGTACATAGTCAAGAGTCTGAGTTACCCAAAATGCTGCCAGAAACCGGAAACCAACATAGGTGCATAAAAAAAAACAACTGTAAACTAGTGGCATCCGTCCTGCTTGGAGGAAACCAGGACAGGTGCCTAAAGTCTAAAAGAGCATAAAACAGTAGCATAAAACTAAAGAGCCAGAGAACATGAAAAACCTAGGTAATTGGTGACCTGTCGCCATCATCTATCTTCCACGTGGACCCAGCCGGGATGGCGAAAGACTGCGTGCAGAGGGGGCAATTTCGTCGAGCTGGAGCGCCAGAGTAAGCATCGAGAAGCATGTCCAGGCGTTGGCCCATGATGAGGGCACGATGCTCCAGGTCAGACATGTGGCCTCGGAGCTCGAACACCAGGGACAGGTGCTCCTCACGGAGGAGAAAGCCATGCAGATCACCACCTTCATCGTCGGGTGTCCTTCTCTTCGCATCATCCTTCCCTTCGCTCCATTCTTCGCTTCTCTTCGCACCATCCACATCCATCGTAGCTTCCAGGTCCTGCCAGGGAACCTCTTCCACAATGAAACCAGGAAAATTGGCGTCCAAACCAAAATTGGGCTTATTTTCCCCGCTGCCAGACCTCATTGTATCGCAGGGTGCCTCCATTGTCGTCAGGTCCTCCAAATTCAGGTCCTCCTCTACAATGCAAGCTGGGTACAATTCCTCAGTGTCGTTCTCCAGCTTAACGGTGTCCGCAATGCTGCGGCCAGCTTCTTTTTGGGAGATGGTGGAGAGCAGAGCCTTCTCCTCGGCCCGAGCCTTCTTTCTAAGCAGTGAAGTAGCCATGACCAGAGCACGTTCGAGGTTCTCTTTACGCCACCACTGCACCTTGAGGGTGAACCAAGTAGCTCCACAGCAAGGCGTTCCTCGTTTCCTAGTCATATTGCAGAGCGCGTGCCCAGAAAAACACAAAGGTTGGGACGAGGGCAGAAGCCAATTGAGAGCACAAGCAGGAGGACTCGCGCCAATGCTCCACGAAAGGATGGTGAACTAGGGCGCAAGGAGCGTGAAACTACACCAGAGCCTCCAAACGAGGAGCAAAGCCGAGACTGGAGCAAGAGAGAATGAATAACCAGACTTCGAATACCCATAACTGCCTTTAACATCAAACTTGTTGAGTAAGTCGAGCTCGTAAATGGTCGCTCGAGGGAGGAGTCCTCCCATCGCAGAGCTGCTATTATGGCTGTCCTGCATCGTTAATGTGGGTGAAATGGTGAGGGCCTCTAGCATTTAATCCCCGGCTAAGTGCAAAGCCTGTTGTCACGCCTTTGCCGCGTGTCACCCCATGCGGGGCCTGGAAGTCTCTGCTGGCAAGGTCTCTGCACTGGTTAGAGAGTTCAGTCTCTCCAGATATGTTGGCTTTTCAGTAGATGAGATCAGCCTTGGAGTCAATTCCTTTGTTTGCTAGATGATCCGCAACCTTGTTAGCTTCACGCCTCACATGCGAGGGGACGAGGATAAGATTGGGGTTGATGAGATCCTTGAGTTCTTCCAGGAGACCCAAAAGTCTCCAACTGGGTGAGGTCCTCCAAGGGGGCTGTTCGTTAAGGATTCAGGTTGTGAGTTGAATTATTAATTGTGAGTCTCCTTCAATAATTATCCGTAAATAATGATTTTGCACTACCATTTGGAGGCCTTTTACCAGGCTTGAGAGCTCCGCAACATTGTTTGTGTTTTCACCCAGAAAACCTGCAATCAAATGGGTGATCTTGCCCAAGTGGTTCCGAAGGATGGCCCCGAAACCATCCGGCCTAGGGTTACCCCTAGAGGCCCCATCGAAGTTAAGCTTGAGGAATCCAGGAGGGGGTGGAGACCAAGCCGTGGGGCTGATGGCTTGCCTGTTTTTGGTTTTCCCCTGAGTTTGCATATTTAGAGGCAGATTCCATCCTTCAAGGATGATTTTCTCCTCGGGATTACACTGCATGTCTTCTTGGAGCCTGGAAAAACTGAGAATGGTTTCCTGAATAAGCCTTGTTACCCTGTCCCATGTAGTGAAGGGGGGGGACGGATGAGAATTGAAGATTCTTTTATTTCTTTCTTTCCAGATTTCCCAGAGAGTGAATCCTGGGAGCAGCTGCCAGATGCATTGGAGAATCGGATTGTGGAAGGAGACAACATCCCAATTAGCAAGGGTTTCCCGAATGCTACTGCGATTTCTTTGGGAGCGCCGCATGGCTTGGGATCCCCAGTCCCAGATCTGTTGACTGTAATGACAAGTGTTGAGGAGGTGTTCCATGGTTTCCTCACTTTGCAGACAAAGAGTGCATCTAGAGGGTCCTGTGAAACCTCTTTTCAGGAGGTTGTCCCAAGTGAGGATACGGTTTTGAGCCGTGAGCCAAAGAAAGAATGAAACTTTGGGCCAGGTAAAAGGCTGCCAAACCTTGCTCCAGATTAAATTAGGGGCTTGGCCTAGGAGATTTCCTTGCAGGTGATATGCTTCCTTGATCGTGAAAATCCCTGAGGTGGTGTGGCCCCAGCGGAGAATGTCCGATCCTTCTCTGGTTGGGATTTTCCTGGATTGCAGACACTCCTGCCATGGTTTGAGGTTAAGATTCTCCTGGATTTGTAGGTCTGTTGTATTGGTTTTCCATTGTCTCCAGGGATGTCTTTCTTGAGTTGGAAGCCAAAAATCCTTGACATTTTTAAGATTGCTATGCTGTAGCTTAAGTTTGAGAGGGTGGAGGCTTTCCATATCATCGAGAGGGGGTAGCTGTTGCCACAAGTCCTACCAAAATAGAGCGCTTTCGCCATTTATTACCTCCTAGAAGGCATGCTGCTGTACTAGGGGGCGGTTCCACCATGCTGTGTTCCAAATGTTGGATCCTGGCATCTATTCATTGAATCTGATTAGCTGATTATATTGCGTGGTTGGGGCGTACTTTTGTTTCCAAAGCCACGCCCAAAGCTCTTGCGGATGTTGCAGCCATCTCCACCACATTTTGGCTCCCATGATTTTGTTCATCTTCCCCGGGTCCCAGATGCCCAGCCCTCCGAACTTCTTGGGTTTACAGAGTTTCTCCCATCCAATTAGAGCCCACTTCTTGTTGCTGTGGTGTCCCTTCCACAAGAAATTGCGTTGGAGACTCCTGATGGCTTTGATGACTGAAACAGGCGTGGCCAAAGCAGTAAAGAGGTACGTGGGTAGAGCTTGCAGGACTGATTTGAGCAAGACCAGTCTGGCAGCAATATTCAAAGGTCTGAAGGTCCAGTTACTCAACCTGTTAGCTATGGATAAGAGCAGACTGTCCCAAGAGATAGACTTCACTGACTCTCCAGAAAGGGGGATACCTAGGTAAGTGGAAGGAAGGGAACTTCTAGCGATGCCCAGAAATATTGAGAGATGAGCCTGAACCGGGGTTGGCGTATTGAAAAAGAAGAGCTTTGACTTATCCAGATTAAGCAGCATTCCTAAGGCATCTGAGAAGTCAGAGAGGATTGAGTTAAGCTTGGTGTCGTCTCTGACCATGGGAGTAATCATAAGGAGAGTGTCATCGACAAACTGGCTGTGCGAGGGTGCCAGATGGAGGTCATGGAGTGGCAGCCCAGTGAGAGAACCATCAGAGACTGCGGCTTTGAGGTAGCGGCCTAGACCTTCTGCCATGATAACAAAGAGGAAGGGGGAGAGGGGATCGCCCTATCTAATGCCTCTAGTAGAGAGAAAAGGTCGGGAGGGAGTGCCATTAACTAGAATGGAGAAGAGGGGAGAGGAGGTAAGCACTAGAATCCAGTCAACCCAACTGTTAGAGAAGCCAAAAGATTCCAAAACCGAACGCATGTATTGCCAACTTAATCTGTCAAAAGCTTTTGAGAGATCAAGTTTGATAAGCATACCTAGTGTGTTGCTCGTTTTTAAGGAGTGTACAACCTCATTGGCCAAAATGATGCTATCCATGATTTGCCTTCCCTCTACATAGCCAGACTGCTCATTGGAGATGATGAACGGTAAGATTAGCTTGAGTCGGTTGGCAATGACTTTTGTGATTATTTTAAAAATGACATTGCAGAGAGAGATAGGTATGAACTGTTTCGGATGCATGACCCGTTCCTCCTTGGGGATGAGAGTAATGAAGGTTGCATTTAGAGCAGTGAGAGCTTGCCCAGATGTTCTTGATTCTTCTACTACCCGCCAGACATCTTCCTTGATCATATCCCAGTAGTGATGGAAGAAATCCGTAGTGAATCCATCCGGGCCTGGTGCTTTATTTGGGGGTATGTTCTTTACTGCAGAGTCCACTTCAGTCTGAGTAATGGGCCTTAGAAATGCCCTGTTCTGATCAGATTTAATTAACCTGGGAATGTGGTGGGTGACCTTTTGGATTGCCTCCTCCCTGTTTGTGTTAGTCTCTGTGAGTAGACCTTGATAGAAGGATTTAAGAGCTTCTGCAATTTGATCATGATCCCTATTGGGGTTCCTTGGTCCTCCTCCAGTTGCGTGATGCGATTGATGTGTCTTCGGTGCGTCATTGCTCTGTGGAAGAATTTTGTGTTATGCTCCCCTTCTTTGAGCCACTGAACCCTGGACTTTTTCCTCCATAAGATCTCCTATTGTTCCCTGCAGATCTCTAGGTCCTCCATGAGTTTTTCCTCTTCCCACACCAGACTTTGAGTTCTGCTCCCCACTATAAAGGTGCGAAGTTCTTCTAGTTGATTCTCAGTTTCCCGTTTCCTAAGGAAGATATCTCCAAAGGTGGTTTTGTTCCATCTTTTTAAAAGTATCTTAAAGTTCTTAAGGCGTTGATGGAACTTGTACATGTGAGTGCCATGATCTATTTCAGCCTGGTCCCACCATGTTTGGGCTAGTTGTTGGAAGTTTGGGTGAGTAAGCCAAAATTTTTCGAATCGGAAGGGCTTGGGCCTAGGGGGGAGGCCCGGGTTCAGACAAAATTCTATGGGCCAGTGGTCCGACCCTGATTTTGGCATGATATTTGCTTCCATTTCTTGGTCACTTTCAAGGAGAGCATCGGTCACTAGAAAGCGATCCAGTCGGCAGGCCACATGCTGGTGCCCTGTTCTTCTGCTGGACCAAGTAAATATTCCATTTCGAGTTTCCATATCTACCAAATTTAGTTTCTCTATTAGGGTTTTAAACCTACCACTATCTTGCTCCAGCCACTTTAGGCCTCCACTCTTTTCCTCCAGCATTAAGATCATATTGAAGTCGCCCCCTACTATCCAATGCGGCATGCATATAAGGGTTTGAAAATGCCGAAGGGTTTGTAAGAATTTTTCCTTATCTTGGATAGATTTTGGGCCATAAACATTTGTGATAGCCCCTTCCTTGGAAGAGGCAACAATTTTGAAATAGGCAGTTAGGGTGTACCTAGTCGAGAAGGGATGTAGCAAGGTGACTGTTTGCGGATTCCAGAGAATTGCCAGTCCTCCTGCCACACCCACTGAGTCCAGATAATGGAATTCCCCACCCCTCCAGCTGCTTCGAAGAATATTTTCCACCTCCTTTCCTGCACATTTGGTCTCCTGCAAAAGTAGAATGTCTGGGTTCTCTGTCTTTATACAGTCTCAAAGGATCCGTTGCTTGGATCTTCCATTGAGGCCTCTTATGTTCCAGGATATTGTCTTCATTATGTAGAAGATGGAGGGGGGTGGAGGGAGCCCTCCGAAAGCCGCTGTATCTGGCCGGAATTGATCATTAGGTGCCATGCCTCCTTAATGAGTTGTTGTGTTGGTTTGCATCCTCGCCTCTTGTTTTCCTTGGAGGATTTTTTAGTTTCGGGGCTGGGATCCGCTATGATGCCCAGCCTGGCCGTGGATCCCGCCGTGGAGTCGATGAATACTTTGTGCACTTTTCGTAGCTGTTCTACTGGGATATGTTGCAGATCTTTCTGATTAAGGGCTTCCTCCAGTTTTTCTAGGTCTATTTCTTCCAAATCTGTTTCGTCCATGAGCATGTTGGTATCTTCGTCTCTGCTAGACTGTGTTACCTGAGTTGTTTCCTTTGGAATGGCGCTATGTAGTTCTTCAGGGCTCTTTCCTTTCTCTTGCATAGATGCTTGAAGGGGGTTCTAAGACACCTTTTCTGTCGGTACCTGATTCAGAGCCTCAAAGGAATTCTTGGAGGGGTTCTTTGAGGCCAAACTCTGGTTCTATTTTTTAGAGGTTTTTTTTCGCCTTCCAGCAACATTGGTAAAGCCGTCCTTCTGATTGGATTCAGAAGATTTAAGGGCTGAGGCATTCAAGGGGCAATCTCTAAACAAGTGGCCATGCTCATGGCACTTTCTGCATTGAAAGGGTATATGCTCATAGTCAAGTGTCTAGTTCCAGTCCTCATCCTGGTATTCCAGTGTGATGGATCCCGGTAGGGGTTTCGATATGTCCATGTAGATGTAGATGCAGGCATAAGATGTGTATTTTCTTATTTTGGTAGCCTCTGAGGCTTTTACATATTGTTCCACCGTGTTCCCTATACCCATTAGTATTTCTTCCAGCTAGAATTCTTGGGGTAATGAGTACAGCCGTATCTAGACCGGGGCCCATGAGAAATCCTCTAGTTCTGGACTGAATCTGTCGGTCCAGAATCTCATAAATAAACCCGCCGAGTTATAGAAGTATGGTCCATTATCAAATATTTTGTCCTTGTCCTCGAGGTTATACAAGATGATTGTGAAAAAACCCTTGGAGCTGAGTTGTACCTCATAGTCTCCTTTGGGGTTCCACCAGTCCTTAATCCACCTAGTGAGGTCTCTTTCAGTCGGCCAGAGGCCCAGGAATTTACCTATCAGTGCATGGTCCATCATAAAATGGGTATGTTCCCCCACCCTAGTCGATGTAATACGGTAAAGTGGCGGTTTTTCCATTTGAGGAATACACTTACCTGGCAGCCAGTTTTTGGACGTTTGTGGGCGGGATGTGCTGGACTCGTGTTCCATTTCTTTGTTGGGGTTGTGCTCTTGTGTAAAGAGTTGTTCCCTGAGATGCACCGGCGGTTCAAAGGCCGGCCTCTTGGAAAGGAGCCCGGATCTGTCATTAGCGGCTATGTCGCTGTACGAGGGGGGTTTGCCCCCCCCCATCCATGCTCATTGCTGGAGGTGCAGAGATCACATGAGGATCGAAACTGTAGAGCGGAAAGGAAGGAGTCAGGTCCAAAGCACCAGAACGCGCATCAGGCGGTCACGGGGCGTTGTTGCAGCCGAGCATTAGGGTTTGCATCAGATCATTCTCTCTTGAAAGTCCAACGAAAGTTATGAATAAGTTCCCCTAATATAAATTAAGGTGAGTTGGAGAAAATGTAATATTTGTGAGGCTTAGTTGGAGTTAGAAATTTAGATAAAATATAGTCCTATAAGGTGGAAATTCACGCTGATTGAGAGAAATCATGACAATAATTTCAAATGTAAGTGCATCATAACCTATTGTAAACATAGTAATGTGAGTTTTGATGGGATATATATTTTGAAGAAGATGTACTTGAGTGAGTCTTAATTTTCACAAAATTTATGGTGGTAATGAAGCCTATTTCTACAAATAGTAATGTGAGTTTTAATGGCGTATATATTTTGAATAAGATGCAATTGAGTAAGTCTTAATTGTCACAAAATTAATGGTTCCAAAGGTAATGTCTACAATGATGCTAATGGAATAGTTTAGGTGATATTCTTACATTATCTTTGTGATCTAGAAAATGCTTTTCTAGGATGTATTGTTTTGAAATTCAATCATTCAATATATTTTCCATATTTTCAAACATGCATAGTTTACTTTTTATAGTGTATAACAT
>ML793373.1:10152-50426 GCA_009831015.1 Picea engelmannii | reverse complement strand
GAAGAAGAAGTTTATGTCGATCAACCACCTGGATTTGAAGTCCAAGAGAACCTAGCCAAAGTATATCGGTTGAAGAAAGCCTTGTATGGCTTAAAGCAAGCTCCAAGAGCTTGGTACAACAGAATTGACACTTACCTGATCAAAAGTGGTTTCAGCAGAAGTCAAAATGAGCCAACTCTTTACACCAAAATAGATCAGCACGGTAAAATTCTGATTGTATGTTTATATGTTGATGAGATGATCTATACTGGAAATCTTAAGTTAACAAATTTTAAACATGCCATGAAATCTGAGTTTGAGATGACAGATCTTGGCATAATGAAATATTTTTTGGGAATTGAGGTTGATCAATCAACCAAAGGCATTTTTGTTTGTCAACAAAAGTATGCAGCAAACATCATCAAAATATTTCTCATGGAAGAATGCAATCCAGCAGAAACCCTTATACCTCTAGGCACAAAATTGAGCAAGAAAGATGAAGGCCTTACAATGGACCCTACCTTGTACAAAATCTTAGTAGGCAGTTTGTTGTATCTTACAGCAACTAGGCCTGATATTATGTATGCAGCCAACCTTGTTTCCAGATTCATGGAATCTCCCAAAGATTCTCATTGGAAAATGGTGAAACGGATTTTGAGATATGTTGTAGGAACTCTCAATTTTGGCTTATGGTACACTAAATCTTATAGTAATCAACTATCTGGTTACACAGACAGTGATATGTCCTCTTATTCAATAATCTGAATATGGATATGTTAGCTCCGATGAAGAGTATGCTTGTTTGTTTAATTTGTTTGAGTTGTTAAATCCAATGTATATACTACAATATGGTATCTATTTTGTTTGTATATGTTAACTAATATTAGATTGTGGCATCCAGTTATGTATCCCTCCACAAAGTTCTAGGCCTGCGGTTACTCTCCTTTTTACAATTCTATCCAAAAACAACAAACTGGAAGCCTCACCCGGTCCCTCTTTATGGCGGAATGAGGTCATCAAATTTCCACATAAAATTAAGAAACAAGTTCGGCCTTCTTTTCTTGTATCAATGGTAAAGTTTTAGTAAAATTTCTTCAATTGTGCAATGGTCATCTTCAAAACCTTTCTTTGAAACCATGTTGAGTTTTCAATGAGCTATGACTCATGCATTTAATTCATTTTTTATGTTTAGCTTTTAACTTGAAGCATAACTACTATAGTAAACTAAAATCAAAAGAAGAATAACCATGAAAAAGAACACAAGAAGTATCCTCGGAAACCCTTCTCAACAAGGGAAGAAAACCCAGCCAATCCTTTGCTATATTCTTCAAGAGAAAGACCTCCCACACCATCACCAAAATTAGCACACAAGAGGGTGCTGTAATTCTCATAATTTCATACCACAACTTTTGAAATCATGAGATGACACAATGATAAGTGTGTTTCCTCAATGGGGTTTCACCTTTATTTATATAAGACTTGTCACATCAAATGATGTGTCTATTGACACAATAGGTCCGACCTCAATAACTCAAAATATAATTAATAATTACCATATTAATTATCTTTTACAATAAGGTGGGGCCAACCTGTACCCTTTAAATTACAAATAGGGTTACAGGAAAGTCTGACTCTTGAACAATATAGCTAGGGATCTCATACACCCACTATTTCTCAGCCATTAGGATCACGTTCACATGTGCTCATCCATAGGCACGTCCAACTAAGTAGATATTCTTTCCCACTGCATTTCACATGAGAGTCATCTGGAGTTCATCATCTCAAATCTCTTCTTAGAGGAGGCTAATACATCATTTCAACTCTGCCTCAGAACGATGCACTTATCTCATTGTAATTCACACATTCACTTGTGCTCAGCCACATGCACGTCCAACTCAGCAGATCTTCTTTCTCACTGTGTTACACGGGAGAATCATCTGGAGTTCTTCTCAACTCTTTGTAAGGATGAGGCTGGCACAACGTTCCAGTTTTGTCTCAGATAGGAGCCAAACACCCAAATCAGGGCCTCTTTCTCAGGTCTATGTCCTAGAGAATATCTCACGCAACTGTAATCATCAACAATTTGGAACCTAATATCTTCAAATGACTTTGAATATGTTTCAATTTTAAAAATAAAAAAAATGCATAAGAGAAACAAGATTCTTTATTCTAGAATTTGTTCATCATTATTATAGTGCTCCTTATTTAGGGATTTCCAAAAATTTCATCTTATTTCACATATTAAATTTTCTAAAACTATTGTAAGTCTAAACTCTATGGGATGATGTGGACATAATTTTAGGTGCACCATGGATGTAACTTTAGGAAACATTAGGTGCACCAACAATTTTATCTTTTTATAAAATTTATACATTACAATGCTAAAAAAACATCTAACATAATGTCCTTAGGCCCAATATGAATCTTCTTAAGCTCAAGCATTGTGAACGAATCTTTGAACCATGACACATGACCTATGTAGGATATCCTTTTCCTTCCTTATGAATATGGACCAATTAGTAGGTTTTTCATAATGAGAATGGGTCTCGAGGATTGTACCATGGTTGGGGAGGAAGAAAAGAGACTTACACCCTACATAATTTTATCGAGATTAAGGGCCATAAATGAGGACTCAAACAACTACATATATTCTCTCTATGAAATATTTGACCTTCATGTTGGATATCAACACCATTTTGATGTTTTGTGCACCACTTATGACACTCGAGGCACCACTTATGACACTCAAGGCCTTGACCATAGCCATGGAAGGAACATAAGTTGCTTATGAATAATCTAAATCTTCTTGTGATCATGGAAGGAACATAAGTTGCTTAGGCCTAATCTAAATCTTCTTGTGTTGACGGGGCATAAATGTCCAGCAACAGAGAGGGGTACTCCCTGGTACACAATCCCAATTAGACTATGTATCATTTTGTTTAGGAGACCCATCCAGATTCTGGATAGGTTTCCATTACTGGTAATGAGGTTGGATGGTTATGCAAATGAAAGATGTATATGAAGACTATCTAAAAGAACAAAAGAGATCTAATCTACTCTATCATATCCTATCCTAGCTAGGAGTGAGCTTATCATAACCGAATGAGCTGAAATGAAACTAAAATCTACAAAACGATTCAATCAGATAGTTGTTATGAAGATGCAAATCTAGATAAGACATGCATACAAATGTATAACCAGAATATTCTAAGTCATATTACTGCATACATTAACAACTCATATGCTCATGACATAAACATGAGAAAGGATAACACAATTGTTAGAAAAATAACAATTTCTTTAAAAATAGTCTACGGAAAATAGTAAATCCTTACAACACATTGTAAATAGTAAATAACCTACTAAAAAATAGTTGACAACTAGCTACCATTTACAAACAATTGTTCTCTCTATCAAAACTGGACCTAAGGGATTCTCAATATTATCTATACAACTATTATTAACTCCTGAAGATGACTTATTGGATTCCCCCAGAATTAGTTACAAAAGATATTTCATCTTCCCTTACTAGTTGCTTAACATGTGTGAGGAAAAAGATGAAGCTGAAAGTGGTCGGAAAAAGACAAAATAGGATACAATTAACAACAAATTTGGATATGCTATATTGTCTTTTCTATGTGTTCTTATCCCTGATGTAGGTTGTCCACATATCTAATTGATTGTAGAGCAATATGATTCTAGGATAAGATAGTTCTTCAAGAGCGGCCTCATGCATGACTCTGTTGTCATTGAGGGTATACATATCTTTTTCTAGGGTAGCCATGACTGCCTCGACCATGGTGTGTACTTTGGTAGGATGCATAATATGTTATTCAATCAAGTCTATCGTCACCTTGATGGATGATTCAGTTATCTCTCATATGTGTGATCTAGGTGGATATCAGTGGCCACCCACCTATTCCATTGGCTCAATGCCCAATTTCTATTTTGGTAGTTTTTTTTTCTAGATTTTCGGGTCCTAAACTTATGGGGTCATTTTGAGGCCCTAAAAAATGTTTTTTTGGCCCTCCACAGTCACACTATAAACAAAGTAAGAGTATGATGAAAAAATGTGTAGTCCTCAGATAGACCTTTCCAATGGGCTATCATGCACCTAAAACAAATATCGTATGCAAAAGTTATGACCCTAGGAAATTGATGTACCAACTCACCCCATCGGGGCCCACATGAATTTTGGCACTTCATCTCCTAGGGTTAGGTTTTTGGATGTGTCTGGTTTTCTCATTTATGCTTTATGTTAAAAAGGAATTTAGAGCCTCATTTTAAACAACTTCTTATGAATGAGCGTAGCCAACACATCTCTTCTCAGAGATAAGCTACCACCGTTTTAGTTAGCTTGTGTGCTTTTTCATTTTACAATCTTTTATATTTCAAACAATTATTAATAGAATTTGATATTTATTGTATTATTGTGTTCCTTGCCATATCTCCGTATAATTATTTGTTTTATCTCATTTTTCATATTGCTCCTAAAATAATATGGATCAGTGGTATCAGAGCGGTTTACTCCTTGTCATCTTCAGTGCATGTCCCCGATGAGGTCAGGGTATAGAGAGTTGGCTCTCAAGCTTGTATCTTTTGACGAAAAATTCTCTCTCACACCCAAGAAACCTCCTATGGTGGAAGAAAAGAGGGACGATGGGACAAAATATCCTTTCAAACTATTGCTCGAGGAAGCCCTCGCGTGACATAGGTACGAGATGATGGATAGTTTCACCTAGATCCTTTAATGATTGTTGGCAACAATAGAGGCACCTTCAACAAGAAATCACTTCGGAGATGTGACACCCTTCAAGGTACAAAGTAAGTTTGATATTTCTTTATTTTGAGGCCAGATAGATGCTGACTCTTTGGAAAAATGGTTAAATCTTCTAGAGGGTTATTTCTTCGTCCACAATTTTTCCAACAGTGAAAAAATCACCTTCATCCTCTTAAGGCCCTTCCCCATGTCAGAGATTAGTGGGAGAATTACTATGAGAAACATGTCGAGGATGAGTCTAGAAATTTTGGGTCTGAACCCACTTGGGTGGCTCTTGTTGATTCCCTCAAGGAACAATATTATCTTGTCGGAAGTTATGATGACCATTACACAAGATGGACCACACTACGCTAAGAGAGGGGCCAAACGGTGTTCGAGTTCACAAATAATTTCCATACCTTGTGCACCATTACATCCAAACCAAAATGGAGTCTCTGGACATATCGTCGTCAGGAGTCACTTATCAATATGTTGTTAAAATCGAGCAGGAATTCAAGTAGTAGAAAAAGAGAGATTTCGGATCTGCAAATCCACAACAACCAAAGTACGGTAAGGGTGGCCCTAAATCCAAGGGAAAAGGATAGATCAAGGATGTACAACCCTAGGATAACCAATCAAAGCCACCAACAAACAAGGGTAATGGGAAGTTGAAGAAGGATAGTGGAAAATGGTGTGAGTTCCACAAAAACCCTTGGCACAATACTCATGAATGTCACTCCAAATAGTCGTTGTTGGCTGATACGAAATTCCCAAGGTCAGATGCCGACTCAGACTCTGATTTCGAGCCAGAAAAGGGAAGACATATCATTTATGCAGAGCCTAGTGTCACCATCGCTACCACAAAAGTCCATCTAGAGGAATAATAGGACCTTGAAGAAGGGGAGCATCTTTTCCAGTCACAAATGTGTGTGAAAGGAACCTGACCACTCCATTTCATTGTTGACAGTGGTAGCCAGACGAAATTGATATTAGTATAGTTTTTCAAGAGGTTGAAATTGAAAATGACACAACATCCTCAGCCATACACCATCGGTTGGCTCATCCAGGGATGAGACATCCACTTAGCCAACAATGTTTCCTACACTACGACATCAAAACCTTCAAAGTCGAGGTATTGTGTGATGTTTACCCACTTGAATTTTGTGATGTTTTTCTAGGAAAACCATATACATGGAAACATCATGTTGTTTATGAATATAGGCCCTATAGTTTCATTATTACTTTAGGAGATCAACTCTACAGGGTATTGGACTCAACCCCAAATACCACGGTCTCTTTAACCTTTGTGAAGTGGTGCAGAAAGGTGGTTTCTTAGATCCAGAGATTTTTCCTCTATGTGGTTTGATCGGAATGTGACCAGAAGATCACTGCAACCACCAAAACCTTTGCACGAGGTCTATTTGCCCTGCAATAATGGGTGGATGGAATAGTCGAGGAGGACAAAGACATATTCGCCTTGCCTACTGGGTTCATGTGCACTATCGGGTAAAGAATCCAATTGATCTAACACCCGGTACCCCTCTTCCTAATTCCCTTGTATACAGGCATTTTGTTATTGAGAATGAAGAAATCAAACGACATATCCAAGAGATAATTCTGAAGGGCCACATTAAACCCATATCCTCACCTTGCAGGAGCCCAATTATTCTAGTACAGAATAAGGATAGGACATGGTGACTTTGTATTGATTACAGAGCCCTGAACAAGATCATAGTGAAGAATTGGTACCCGATTCCTCAAATTGATGATATTCACGACCAACTCAAGGGAGCCAAGTTTTCCAGTAAAATTGATCTGAATTCAGGTTACCACTAGGTGTCAATTGAGAAAACTGACATGTGGAAGACATCCTTGAAGTCCAAAGAATGCCTATTTGAGTGGTTGGTCATGCATTTCGGCTTGAATAATGCCATGGACACATTCATGTGGATGATGGATAATATATTACGACCATTCACAAACTCCTTTCTGGTTGTATATTTGGATGACATCCTCATCTTGAACAAAACTTGGTAGGAAGATTTGGAGCATATTCAACAGGTATTGGGAACCCTGTGACAGTACAAGTTATATTCCAAATTGGCGAAGTGTTCTTTTGACATGAAGGGAATCCAATATTTGGGATACATCGTGGATGCACAGGGTGTACATGTGGATCCAGCCAAGATCCAAGTCATCCATGATTGGTCAGCCTCGAAAAAAATGACTGAGGTCTGCAGCTTCTTGGGCCTTGCTAACTTTTACTATCGGTTTTTGTTGGGGTTCTCTCATATCGCTTGGGCCCTAAGAAAAGTGACCAAGGGTGGCATGAAGGATAAGTTTGTGTGATCTGCGCTCCAACAAAAAACATTCAAAGATCTAAAATCTCGCCTCTGCTCAACACCAGTCCTCATTCTTCCAGACCTGCAATGACCATTTGAGATTGAGACAGATGCTCTAGAATATGATATCGGTGCAATCCTCACTCAACGTGGGAATCCGATAGCCTATCGTAGTGAAAATCTATCCAATGTTGTTTGAATATACCCCACCTATGACAAAGAGATGTATTCCATTGTGGAGACATGTCAATAGTGGAAGCATTACATTCGGGGGAAGGAAATGATCACTCACACTGATCACATTCCTATGCAATTCATGTAGACTGAAGGAAAGTTACAAAATGACCGCTATCATAAGTGGTCCACATACTTACAACAATTCCACTTGAATATCAGGTACAAGAAGGGTAGCGCCAACCATGTTGCATATTGCCTCAGTAGACCCCCAATGTAGCGCTAACCACATTTCTCAACTCCCGTGGGCATGAGACATCTGGGTGGCCACAATTATACAATAATTACCCTGAATTTGTTATTTCCTATTAGACATTGAGCACATGAAAAATAGTTCCCAACTTTCTTCTCCAGGAGGGGTTATTATGCCATTTGAGCCACCTTTGTGTTCCTTCAAGAGAGCATGCAAAGTTGATATGGGAAGCTCATTATAGTTAGGTAGTGGGATATTTTGGTGTAGAAAATATAGTGGAATTACTGCATAATAATTCTTGTAGGTCGAAGCTTCGATAAGATGTTTGCAAGTACATCTGATCCTGCATCGCCTGTGGCATTTCCAAGTCTTCCATCAAAAAACAAGGGATATACAACCCTCTTCCTACTCTGTATAGGCCTTAGGAGTCCATCTCCATGGAATACATGTCCGATCTACCTTCCACCAATCATGGGAATGATTGTGTTTTCGTGGTCGTCAATCGATTATCTAAGATGGCAATTTTGGCACCTTGCAAGAAGAGCATCACAATCGAGGGCACCACCAAGATATTCTTCACACATGTTTAAGTTCATTTTGGGCTACCACATACTATTATCTTCGATCAATATAGTAGGTTCCTGGGCACCTTTTGGTCCAGCCTATGGTCGATGATGGACACCAAGATGACCAAATCGACTACCTTCCACCCACAGACTGATGGAAAAACAAAGGTAGTCAACATGATGATTGTCCATATCCTGCGAATGTATAATTCCTAAAATCCACTTACATGGGATGAAATCCTTCCTTATGTTCAACATAGCTACAATAGAGCCCTCCACAAATTTATTGGCCACAACCCTTTTTATGTAGGCTTGGGGTTTCAACCATTGGCCCCCATTGATGTAGATCTTCCCATTGCAACTGCACAGGAAGAGTCCTCCCATGCTCAGATAGAGGTTGATTGGGTAGCCAAATTTTTTGAGCACATACAACACATCTAACAACAAGTTCATGATATTTTGTAGAAATCCAATGACAATTACAAATAACACCACAATCATCATCAGGTACCACAAAAATTTTAGGTGGGCAATAAGGTCTATTTCCATTTGCAGAAAGAGTTCCTCATAGGACCCCATCGAAATATGCACCCACTCTAATACGAGCCTTACACCATCACCAAGGTTGTGGGTGAGAATGGTTTTGAATCAAGTATTCCTCCTTTTCTTGGATTGCACCAGGTATTTAATGTGGAACTGTTCCAACCATATTTTCCACCTCTCTTGGACACTCCAGATGCGACTGAGCAGTTGGACCCTACAAAAATAAATCCTTCCTGCATCGAACAAGAAATAGTTTTTCAGTTCATGAATACCAAGAAAACATACACCCACCACCAGACTATCAAACTCTATCAGGTCGTCAAACAAGGGTAGTTTCTTCATCACGAAAATTAGCTCACCAGGAGTCAGGTTCAGTAGAAGTTTCCTCATATGATGTAGGAACTTGACACAATGGAGACCGTTGCTTATTAAGGGAAGAGGAATGATCTAGGTGGATATCAGTGGCCACCCACCTATTTCACTGTCTCAAAGTCCAATTTCCATTTTGGAAGTTTTTTTTCTAGCTTTTCGAGTCCTAAACGT
The DNA here is from genome assembly GCA_009831015.1 of Picea engelmannii. Lineage (NCBI taxonomy): Eukaryota > Viridiplantae > Streptophyta > Pinopsida > Pinales > Pinaceae > Picea > Picea engelmannii. Next base: position 41,267 of record ML793373.1, on the reverse strand, counting down.
TCGAGGCAGTTTTGAGGTCCTAGACAATGTTTTTTGGGCTCGCCACAGTCACACTATATATGAAGTTATAATATGATATAAAATGTGTATTTCTTGAATAGACCTTTCCAATGAGATATTGTGCACCTAAAATGGAGATTGTATGCAAAATTTATGACCTCGAGAAGTTGATGTATCAACTTACCCCATCGGGGCCCACATGACTTTTGGTGCTTCATCTCCTAGGGTTAGGTTTTTGGATGTTTAGGGTTTTATCATTTATGATTTGTGTTAAAAATTCCTTGGAGCCTCATTGTAACCAACTTATTGCAAATGAGCATAGTCGACACATCTCTTCTCAAAGATAAGCTACCACCATTCTAGCTGGCTTGTGTGCTTTTGCATTTTACAGTCTTTTGTATTTTAGACAGTTATTAATAGAATCTGAGATTTACTGTATTACTATGTTCCTTGCCATATCTCTGTATAATTCTTTGTTATATATTTGTTTTATATCTTCCTTCATATCATTCCTAAAATAATTCGGATCAATGTGACTTGTTCTTTGTTGTATCTTCTCGAGCAGTAGTTTCATTGTGAGAGTCTTTCCAAGCTCTTCCAGGGGAGGGAGACATCAATTTTGTGTTAATTTTTGTGCTTATTTATGTAGTCGTGAACATATTTCCATTGAGTTGGTTTTCTCTTTGTCTACTCTTTGTCCAACTTGATAGAAGCGGTCCAATGAATTATAATCAACCTTTCTTTCTACGTTGGAGGGGAGAGGAAGCTCGATCGACACATCTAGGTTCTTGACAATTCATCTATCAATATCATTTATGCCTTCCCAGATGGTGATGAACTGTGAGTTCTTGGCCTGCACTTGACTATGTTGTTCTATAATAATGTACATCATTTGTTGAAAGAGGTGCATGTGGGAATACATGTATGTGATAGCTTCTTTTAGTTAAATGTCCTACCTTTCTCTGCACTTTTCTTGAATTATTTCAGTCTTCTCTCATCCCTTTTTACCTACTTGAGTTTTTCTTCCATCTCTTTAATCCTAGCATATTTCTCTATATTTCGGTGATATAATTTTTTGACGTTATGCTTCGTTGTTGTAGTGAAAGAGGTGCTAGCGAAGGATATGGATATTGGATCATAGTGAAAATTTTCGGTTATCGGGGTCTATGTGAGGACTGATATTGGATTTATTAATGTGACTGGCACTTCCCTTATTTTCTTGTGTACAATCCTTCCCGTGTCCTTATCATATCTAAACTTCTTAATATTTGACACCTTGCTTGGTTTGTATAGGGTGCGAAACCCCAGATCTAACTTGTCAAATTGGGTATGACTATTGGTGGCTCCTATTGATATCTCTAGGATATCGGTGTCCATCGAAGATGCATCCTTTTTCCTTGTTTCTTCATCCTTCTTACACCGTTCCTCCTCAACTACTTTGTTTTCAACCTCATTTGTTTCTTTATGTGTTTCTTCTGATGCTACTGTTGTTGCATTTGCTATAGCTTTTTCAACTACTGTCTTTTTTCCAACTTCTTTCTTGGAAACTGCCTTTGGTTTTGGCGCTTATGCTTTAGTTGTTTCCATTTTTTTCCACCATTGTTGCATTAGATTTATCTTTAGCTTTGGCTTCGTCAGTTTTCCTTTTATTTTTTTGCAACATCCTCCTTCTTCTTGTGGGTATTTTCTTTCTTCCTCCTATTCATTTTTTCCATTGGTATTTCTTCTTCCGTTGATACAGATTGATGGGATGTAGTCACAACAAATGCTTTTGTTGTCTCCTCTTCTTCTACTTTCCTCCTCGCTTCCTCATGAGATATTTCTTCATCTGCAATTCTTCCTAGGGGCTTGCCCTGTCTTTTGGAAATGACCTTATCACATGTCTTGACACCGCAATGGACCTCCTCTTCCTCCCATGTGGCCGAAGTGTATTCCCATGTGATGCCAACTTATTAAAGTGTTCTTTGATGACTTTCTTTAGGTCGTTCCTTCTTAATCTATCTTCTTTGAAGTGATATAAAAGTAACGCATCCACTTTGTCTCAGGATTTCTTAGCGTTTGTGAATGAATACGAGACGATCCACAATGGGAGTAGGGACTATATTGCTTTCTTATCTCGGTAGAGCATTGGCTTGACTCCATTGATCACTATTTGATAAGCCACTTCTTGGAGCACCAACTTTTCTGGGAAAAATCAAGGGATCAAATGTGGAGCTTTGGTGGCTTCATATACTCTGATGTACGTGCCACACTCCATCAAGTACCAGTCCCCTATCCTTTTGATCACTTCAAGCGCCTTGTCTATCATACATGGGGTTGGCACACAAAAGATGAATTCATATAATGGTGATAAGAAGTTTTCACATATTCTTTGGTATTATGTCCTATACTAGTGATCCCAGAGCACCTTGTAGTAAATATGGATTGACGGGTCTGTCATTTTCCATGCCCAACCCATCTTCGGGTGTTGTTGTTCCACACACATGATGTCCAATAGGAATGATGCCATATGAAAATCCGAAAATGTTTTGATTCTGTATTCCTTCACTATGGTGATAGACTCTGTTAGAGTAGTTGATAGGAGATCAACCCAGTCAAATGTATACCCTTCATCCGCACAGTAATATATTAGTGACATTAAGGATAGCGTAAAAGTGGAGGCATGTGGTTCAATATACAAACTACACAACATAGCCACAAAGTATTGATATGGTGACCTCAGTGATGTGGTGGGATACTCACTGGAAGGCTCGTGTTTAAAATATCTTTCTAGCATGTACTAGACCTTAAACGAGCCTTTTTATTTGAGCTTGAATCCGCTGATAAGTTCTTTGTCCAACCTCTTTCCCCTCTTATCCAAGTGGTAGCATTTTTCTAGGTCGGTTGGACAAAAATATGCTATGGGATATCCCCTGGAATTGAGGATATATATGTTTCCCCGATCTACATTCTTGACAATCCAAGAAATTGCGTCTGCGTAAGGTAGTACTGCAACACAAGCTTCCACCATGTGTATTTCTGATCTTTGGATATTCTTGAAGATCTTCAGTTTGTCATGGTCATCGACATCAACTAGGAAAGTTTTTATTTTGAACATTTGATAGACCTCGCCCCATTTGAGCTAGTCTCCTCCCTTTTACAAGAATCCTATTGTGTCTTCATAAACTTCTCTTGCGATGTTAGGTTGATATTCATGTTGGCTACCACTCCCAGAGGCCTTTGTGGCAGGTACTTTTCTTGTCACCTTCTTCCATGGAGAAATTTGTGAATCTGTAATGCATAAACAAAATCAATTTGGTGCAAATTTGTGTGATGGATGTTGAGGAGAATAGTTGAGGAAGGTTTGATGATCTAATATATCATGCAATAGGGTTTTCACATGTTGAAAGGTACTTTGGCCTTCTGGATTCCAACCTTTTCAATCCTTGTATTTTTTTGGAATTGTTACCTTCTGGAGTGGCTACATCTCATGATGGCTAATCCAATGGATAACATTACTCCTAAAGTTCTCATATTGATGGTCTGATCTAATCCTTGCACATTCGTTGAAATTTTTCTTTTAAATGATCGACGACTCTGACTTAATCTTCATTTGAGGTGGATGGTTGTCATCTACTCTGGAACTTTGTAGATTTGTGACTTCAGAACTTTGAATTACTAGAACTCTGAAGAAGTTCAATTCCTCTGGAGGTTTACCTACCGAATAAGTCATAAAACGATGGTGACCACTTGTTTTCTGTTAACACCTCATGCTTACTCTATTATTCCACTATGTTTGATCAACAGTTGGGAATGATCTCAAATTAGATCAACGATTAATGCTACTTCGTGATTCTGGCCTACTATATCCTTCCACTGTACTTGATTAGACGGTCAAGAAATATTCTGAAGGATCTTAGATCAATGGCCAAATGTTAATTCATGACTTCGACCGTTGATGCTTCGTATATTTTATCTTGTAGGAGAAGATGGATATCCATGGAGGATGTAGTCCTGGAGTGACGTGGCTTGCTGACATCACTATTGACATGGCATTGGTTGAGTGGTTTCCATGTGTCACCTTGATTCATGAATTTTGTATAACTAATGTGCCAACTATACTTGGACACTTGTGACCAATTGATTGGGCAATGTGTCATATTTGTCTTCTGCCACATGTCTCCCTCTTGGATCATGGCTTTACACTTCATGGCTTTGAGAGTTTTGTCACTTTTATACCATCGTTCGATCATTATCAAAGTGCCAAATAGATCTATCACCGTAGATATTTCCTTATCTTGATCTGAGGACCTATGTTTACTCTGGGACTTCGTGCCTTTGGTCCCACTTATCTTATCCTTCCACTTTATGTTGATCAACATTTGGTGAGATTTTCCATCTCTTCCTCTAATCCAACAGTCGATGGGAGTTTGTTACTTCAGGGCTTCAAACTTTAGGTAAACTTACATGTTGCAGACTGATTTTCTCCGAAGTGGTCAAAACCAAAGTTGACCACCATTGGAATTTCCTATCCTCATCCAATGGTCACCATGAATTGCCCAGATCCGATGGCCCTCATTCACTTTGAAACTTCAAGGCTTCAACCTTTGGATAAACTTACATGTTTCAAACTCTTTTTATTTGAAGTGTTCAACACTGAAGTTGACCACTATTGGAGCCACCTATCCTATCCTTCAACTTGGTTCTATCTAACGATCATAATAGATCCTGAATTGATCTAACAATTAAGAGCTCACTTGAATTTCCTGCATGAAATCAGATGGCTCTTATTTAATCCCTCTTGATCTATGATTCTGGCTTTGATCCAACTGTCCATAATGCTACTGCTCCAAAACTGACGGTTGATATTTTTTCGACTATAACAGAGTTTGCTTATGATTCTTGAAGGGTTTCAGTGATCTTCTTTCTTATCTATTCATCGTTATTTCTCATGATATTTTAATAATTGTTTGTGCATTCTTTTATGTACTGATATTTAGTCTCTAACCCTCCCAAGATCTTAATTCCTTGTTCTTCATTAATCCTTATGTACATGTATTCTCTGCATGCTACCTCTCCTGAGCTCTAGGAACATAGAATCATTGTTGATCCTATCATGATCAACACTGATCATGAATTTCTTCTGCCCCAAGGTGATTCTACCTCTGCCCCAAGGTGATCTTCCTTTTTTTCTATTTACTAAACATGTTTGACTCATGTTGCCATCAATGACAACACACAACCAATAATGTCAACAATCTCCCCCTTTGGCATTGAGGGAAATATATCTGTAAAACAAATACTTTTTCTCCCCCTATCATTGATCTCATTTTCAGGTTGGAGGATTGATCTTTTAGTTATATGAAATACTGATACCAAACTTGTTTTATTGTTTTTCTCCCCCTTTGATATCAATGCTAAAGAGTTAAACTTGTACTATTTTTCTCCCCCTGTGAATGTGCTAGATGTTATCTCAATATCTTGGGATTTTGTGTTCAAATAGGTAGTCTTATTGATACCATTTTTTTTGTAGTGATCAAGTCTTTTAAACCTAATTCAATGACTTCCTCATTGGATGACCAAATTAAATACTCCCATGAGTTTTTACTGTTTCATAGGGTTTTATTGTCGTCTTCTTTGTTCTGAAGGACAAGGGTGTGAATATTACTAACCTTCTTGATCCGTTTCTTTATTCTTGTTGACATTGTGATATTTTCACAAGAATACCATTGATCGATACCAATTAATTTAATTTCCATTCTTCAACCAATTTAATATCTTATTCACAGTCCTTCGACTCTGCAGAAACCAACTTCAACTTTTGTCCCTTAGAAATAACATTGAATTGGTCCTTTCATCTATTGTTTGTTAAGTCCTCTTCATAATTTTTCATTCTTTTGGAAATTCCTCATTGGGTTTAGATCATACCATACTTTAGTAGTATTTTTTAGTACTTACACCAAATCATGTTATAAAATCCTTCTTCCTCCCTTTTATTCATATTTTCTATTGAGGGGAATTTTAGTAGTTCATGAAAATAACATTGGAAAACTTCTAAGATTTTCATTGCTCAATTCTTCTAGTTGATATGCTATTTGAAGATTCATTGTTATCATCATTTTTCTGTGTAAGTGAAACTTCTTCATTTTCTTTTTTGGGATTTTATGTTTGAAATTTTCTTTCATTGGTTAATGTACTCTTGATCTACATGATATCGTCAGGATTTGCTATTGTGCCATCTTCTTCTTAGGAACTCTCATTTCCTGATCCATTTCATATTCAAATCTATGAATTTCACATTCCTTATTAGGAAATTCACCCAACATTTTATTGTTATCAATTTCTTCATTTTCATATGCCAGATCATCTTTCTTGCTTTCTATTTTAGAATTTCCTCTCCATACCTTTGCATGAGATATTTTGTTTGTTGGATCTTTCTTTTCTAAATTTGTCCTTTGTGATTTGTCATTTCTTCTTTTCTTCCAACCTTCATTAGATTTTCTTCTTGACTTGTATGAATTATTTCTCATGGATTGACTTCTTGATTTTATGCAGTTTTGGGATTTGTGACCAAACCAATCACATTTGTAACATCTCATTGTATGAAAAAACTTTGTTGTGTGGCCAACATAATTGCATCTCCAACATCTCATTAAGTTAGTGGACTTTCCTGATTTTTTTTTCTGGACTCTTGCATTCCAATGCTTTGTGACCAAAGTTATTACAGGAAAAGAAATAACCATTGAAGGTGTTTCCATACTTGAGTCTATTGTGACATGAGAAGTCTATCTTTTGATATGTTTCTTGTTTTTTAATTTTATATATTCCTTCCTTGACAAAGTTCGTGGTTTGTTTTAGGTTTGTGATTGTACCTTTTTGTTTTGAGGAGTATGATCCTTTATATGTTTTTCAATGGTACTCCATTTTCCACCTTCTTCTTTCTTATTGTATCCAAGAACGCTTTTTTCATCAGTTGGTCTTCGACTAATCCATATCCTATATAGGATAGCTGAGATGTTCTAGAATTTGAAAGTTTTTTTTGTCCTTTCATTCTTCTTTTTGAGGTTGATAACTTCCATTTCCAACATGTCACATGTTTCTTCCTTTTTAGTCAATTGAATCTTCAAGGATTCTTCTTTTTCCTTAGCTCTTTCAAGTTGAGTCTTTAGATTGATGACCATTTCTTCTGTATCATCCAAGACTTCTGTGAAATTATCATTTTTTTCATATGTATTTAACTCTTATATATCTTTTGTTAGATCAACAACTTCATTCTTCAATCTTTTGATTTCTTCCTTGTTTTAAATTTTAATCCTTTTGAGGTTGAAGGATTCCAATTCCAACCTGTGGCATGATTCTTCATTTTTAGTTAATTAGATCTTATGTGATTCTTCATTTTTCTTAGCTTCTTCAATTTCAGTCATTAGAGTTGCGTTAATACTTTCATTTATCTTTTTTACGTTAATAATTTCCAATTCCAACATGTGACATGATTCTTCTCTTTTAGTTAATTGGATCTTCTGGGCTTCTTCATTTTTCTTAGCTTCTTTAAGTTGAGTTTTTAGATAAATGGCCATTTATTTTGTCTCTTCTAGTACTTCTTTTCTTTTATTGTCATATGTCTTCAATTCTAATTCCATTTCTTCTATTAGATTAGCAACTTCGGTCTTCAATCTTTTTATTTATTCTTCTTTGTCTTCTAGATGAATCTTTTGTTCACACTCTTCATGGTTAGATTAATCTAATTGTTGTTGTAGAAACCTATCTTTCTTTTGAAGTTTCTCCAACTCTTCAAGAGTGAACATAACTGTATATTCAAACTGGTCAAGAACATCCTTAGTAACTTCAATATATAGGCCATTTGATGGTTCCATACTAATCACTTCAAATGTAGTTATAACATCATTCTTAAAATCTAATAGTTTTTCTTTAGTGAATACTGAGGTATTCATCAATTCCTTGATGTAGTAGTCTTTTTTGTTGATGATTGGGTTTTGCATCAATTCTTTGATGGAATTTTCTTCTTCTGTATTTTTTTCTTTATTCTGATCATAATTTTGTTTATCTATATTTTGTTCTTCAATCTGATTTTATTTCTCCATTTTTGCGTTTTGTTCTTTAATTTGATTAGATTTCTCTATTTCTTTGTTTTGTTCTATAAACTGATTGGGATTCTCCATTTCTTTTTTTTTTTCTTTTTTTTGATAAGAATTATCTAGTTGGAGCCATAGCACTATAGCCAAGGTGTAGTGTCCCATTTTTTCTTTGACTTGATCTGATAATCCATTATAGATTGCCTTTAATGCTATTGAATTATTTTTCTTCCCTTCTTTTTGTAGTTTTGGATTTGTTCTTTTAGGTAGTTGAGTACCAAGGTTTAGATACTACTGAATCCCAAACACTAGATCCTCTTGACTTCGAATACCATTTCATTTCTTCCATCCATGAAGAGTAGTTTGTTCCATCAAATAAGGGATCTTCATTTGTGGAGAGAGCCATTTGTCCACCCATTTCTTAAGAATCTACCTTCTATTGTTTAAATTGTGTTGAAGGCACCCATTCTGATACCAATTGTTGAAACACACACTGAACCTGAGAGGGGGGGTGAAACAATGTCTGGAAATTTTCACTGTTTTTCATACTTTCATTGATTAATTGAGTTAACTAAATACATATATATGCAGTTTAATTAATTATTCATAAACATGTATAAAACAAATTGTATGGAATAGATAAAATATATTTCTTTTATTTATTTAACTTGAATGAATACAAATAAAACCAATCCTTTAATATCTTCTACTTCAACGGTCCCCATGGTGTAGAGTAGTCGGTGAGGGAGTGTGTTGTTAAGGCACTCTGTAAGTGAAGTGATTGGTTCGAAACCTCTAGGGACATATCAAATCCAACCATGTGAAGGGATGGTGTGGTCTAGACTAGGTGTGATCCCCAGGTGATTTTGATGGATTAGATGCCCCTAGGTCATGGCATCTCAGCCACAGGCCGATCACGCAAGTCAGGGATATTTAGCTAACAACAACAAAAAAATCTTCTACTTCAACTGAATATGAGAGATCCAACTCTCTGATACAAGACCCAGCTTGTAGTTCTCAAATCCAATTGAGAAATGAGGAATCCAACCCTCATAACAAGACCCAACATGTTGATCTCAGATCTAACTGAGATGTGATGAATCCAACCTACATAACAAGAATCAACTTGTAAACAGGCATCAACCTGATATAATGAACTTCCATTCAATCCATTATATATATATATATATATATATATATATATATATAATCAACGAAGACACACTTAGATTCACCACCACTTATGGTTTATATATTATTTCAATAGGTATATAATTGAACCATTGTGTTCTTTTCAAATGAACCATTGCACCTCTTCATTTAATTTCAACAGAAATAATCTTTTCCTTTTATTCATTAATTCATAACGCTTATGTTTTAATTCTTATTTAATAATGATTGTGTACCAGTTCATTAGTCCACAGATCTCAGATTGTTGTGAATTCGAGTCTTATTCAATAGGCACACCCTTCAAACCAAAATTTGTGTGAATGTGAGCTCAAAACCACGAGCTTAACCATTTTGAGCATTGTTTTGTTAGTGCTTTCTTCTTTTTCCCCTATTCTTCTACATGGGACTGTATTCAAATGTCCGAGGGATTATTTACTTCTATCCCCTTTAACTTCTTTACGTTATCACATGACCAGTGCTGGAACCAGGTTCTATGGTACTTTAGCCTTCGGGATTCCGGCCTTTGCAATCCTTGTATTATTTCATATTTCTTACCTTCTGGAGTGGTTACATCTCATGTTGACTAATCCAATGGCTAGCATTACTCCTGAAGTTCTCATATTGGTGGTTCTAATCCTTTTGAATTCGTTCAAATTTGTCTTTTAGATGATCGACGACTCTGAATTAATCTTCAGTTGAGGTGGACGGTTGTCATCTACTCCGAAACTTCAGAGATTCATGACTCCAGAAATCTGGGTTACTATAAATCTCAAGTAGTTCAATTCCTCTGGAGGTTTACCTACTGAATAAGTCATAAACAATGGTGACTGCTTGTTGTTGGTTAACACCGCATGATTACTCTATTCTTCCACTATGTTTGATCGATGGTCAAGAATGCTACCTAATTAGGTCAACGATTAACATTACTTCAAGATTTAGACTTACTCTATACTTCCACTATACTTGATAGGAGGATAAAGAAATGTTCTGTAGGATCTTAGATCAATGACCAAATGTTAATTCGTGACTTTAGCCTTCAACGCTTCAGATATTTTAGCTAGTAGGAGAAGCTGGATATCCCCAGATGATGTAGTCCTGGAGTGACGTAGCTTGTTGACGTCACTATTGATGTGGCACTGGTTGAGTGGCTTCCACGTGTTACCTTGATTTTTGATTTTTGTATACCTAATGTGCCCACTATACCTTAACACTTGTCACCAGCCGATTGGGCCACGCGTCATATTTGTCTTATGCCACATGTCTCCCTCGTGGAATGGAACTTAGTTGTATATCTAATTCATGTTAGCACTTTTAATTAAGAGTAGTCTAAGGTCTTAAAAAGTGCTATACTAACACTAACTTTCACACAAGACGGGGAAGTAAGCTTTTAGTTAAACTTTTAGATAAGATGTGGAAATAAGCTTTCAGTGAGAAAACACTTTTAATAATGAGTGTTACAATAGTGTCTATGTCATTACAGTTTCTTGTTAAAGACTTGGATTATTTACTAATTTTTCATTTGTTAATAAAAAGAGTTAAGATGAATATAGGTTAGTAGAGAAATAAAGTTTAAAATTATGTCAAATACAATTGTTTAATACAAAAAAGAAATAAGTAGATTCACATCACAAGGAGTCACTACTGCAATATGAGGCTAGTCCCTTTGTCTTTTACACAATGCAAAAAATAAAAGTGAGGTCATGTATAATTTAATCATCTCCAAATTAAATAGAAAAACAATGCCATATATGGTAGTGTTTCACCTTTTCCACTACATATAACATAAACACCCTCATAGTTGACCCGAGACCAAAAGCTCATAATTAACCCTCATATTTTGAACTAATTGGGTAGTTAATCCAACCATCACATCCAAACGATGAGAAAACACTTCTTCATTCCCAAAACAATCTATTATTTCCACATTTTATTGTTCTGCACAACTCTATAGAACAAAGAAAAGCTCTCCAACCCTTTCTCAAAGATGTTAAGTCACCTTATTCAACTCAATGAAATCTCCCAAGGAACCAACTACATTCCCATTGTCCCACTTCTTGGGTAGTAGGATACCTAAAACAACCTCAATGTGAAGAACAAGATGAGCAACAGGGTTATTTTATCCTCAAGTTTCATCCTTTTCTATAACAAAATTCACCCTTTATCAAACTCTTCATTGATTTTGGCACCATTTCATTAGCTCCCTAAGATCCACTACAAACTCCTAGGAAGAAATCTGCCTTATGGAATTATGTCAGAAAAGAAGGTGGCAAGTGGTTTCTAAGGTTACTACCAACAACTATGCCAACATCCCATCTAGAATCCAATAAGTCACATGAATCCACTAAAATACTACTATACATTTGGCTCAAATACATTAAGGGATGCATGTTCAAACTGATTCTACCATCACCTTCAATCAAATATTTCCATCCCTATTTTGTCTATCCATTCTTCCTTCCCAGTTGTACCCAAGGAGGGCTCATATATTTCCTTGGTTACTTTACACCAAGGTTAATGTGCCTCTACCTTTTCAACTTGATTTGTTTTCAAGTCTAGCCCATGTAACTTGAGCGTTCCAAAGCAACCAGTGGTTTCCTTCATGCAACTTGTAACTAGTCTACAAGCTTCCTTGGCTGAATATTCATCTATCTTCATCTATCCTCTTTTGCTTGTCTAAGAAAGAACCCACCACTATGGACACTACTATGACTATAGAGTATATTATGGCCTTCAATGTAGCAAACTCCCCTTCCAATGCCTTCACTAAACTACTTTCCACCAAATGCTACATATAACTCCCTCTTGAATTTTTGTCACAAGTTTAGCCTATCTAGGCCAACCTTTGTCCCAAAGAGTTTGTCTTCTCTCCATGACCATAAAAAGAATCAAACGACTCCTCTATTTTCTTTTGCAAGGTTGTGAGTATAGTCTTCATCTTTACAACCCTAGAGAGCTTACCAATGCCATTATCGTCTTGAAAGTGAACCTATCTAAGCATTTAAAAATTCCATTGGCACTTTAACTTTGTAACTTTACCCAAGTGATTATTTCCTAAAGTTTTTAATGTTGTACAATGTCACCTAAAACAATCACTAAAGAACTTACCAACTCTTGTGCTAACAAATCTATCTTAGTTGTCTACTACACCAAGACACATAATCTTCTATGTCTAGTCTTCAAGTCAATATGAAATCATTTGCCAATCTCATCCCAAAACCTTATTTTTTTCCCGGTCCTATTAAGTCATGGTGAATAATGTCCACATAATTATGAAAAAAACTTACTCCACTCCCATATATTGTTTGATTTTGAAACGTTTTGAAGAGAATCCAGGTTAGATATGATACCACCTTTCCTTCAGAAAGGAGGTGAAGAGTATGCTTTGATAAAACTTATCACAAATATATAATCTTGCCCAAATTTTTCACTTCCGACACCTTGGGCCATGAAACACTACCTTTCCTTTGCTGCAAGGGCTTTCCCAACTTGTGCCTACTACAACGAGACTATCTCTCTTCAATTAAGATTTTCCAATAACTATGCCTTAAGCTACAATGTTATATTTGCAACTGAGTTGAATACAACCAAGTTCTCTAACAATAGGCACACGTCCAACCATGGCCTTAAAGAATCACAATTCTACTTTAACACTTAGACAATATTAATTAATACTTAGAGATCTATGGTAATGCAAGGAATAATAACATCCAACAATCACAAAAAGACCACAACCCAAAATTGTGGGTGATACCCAAGGTGGATTCCTTAAACCTTTATTATATGAAGAATGATACAAAGATACAACAAGGGAATGAGACCTCCTACCTCAAACTTTTTTATACAAATAAGTCGAGGAACCACTTCTTGCTACCCAAAATACTTGCACAATCCAACCTTTGGAGCATCCATGGATCTGCCTCCTATAGTTTCCTTTCCTCACTTATTACAGTCTCAATCTAAATCTGCAATGCCTTAGACATTTTCTAAGTTGTTTATGTCCTTTGGGTAAAGATTCTATGACTCAATGAACATCCAAGTTGATCATGGTGTCAAAACTTAGAGTTTTCACCTCATAAATCATATCCACTTGATGAAGGATCACTCCTTAATCTCCATCCTTGCTTCCATGAATTTGCACAATGGAGATGTCTTCTTTACATAGTGGAAGGTGACTTTCCATTTCCTACTTCTAGGGTGCCTTGCAATCCACTCCATGTTCAAATTGGATCCACTGTGCAATCCACTCATCTATTTTCCAAGTATTTGGAACACTCAACTCCCTTGGGTCCACATGTCTAGATCGTGTTCCCAAGGTGTCCCAATTATCTAATGCATCTGATGGACCAAATGTCTTACTTAATTTACTTCCAAGGCACTCCTTTCCCTTCCTTATGTCGTGCATTTGTTTTCCCAACTTGACATATGCACACAATTTCCTAGGCACTCCTACCTATGGACAAAGGTGTTACACTCACAAGTCAAAGTATTGTTTCCCATGCCCCCATGAACCACATAACATCCATCATCCAATCCATCGTGCAATCTCTATAAGAAACCCAAATGAAAACCCTCATCTTGTTGCCATACATAGCCAAATTGCTTTCTCGAGCTATTTGGGACTCAGATAAGCCTTCCCATCATGCAATACTACCCAAGGCATTCTCATCCAACCTTGAAATCCATCATAGCAACAAATTGAAGCTTGCTAATGACAGTCTCAATGGAGGGGTGGAGGTGCCCATTTCTTGCTACAAGGAAAGGGCCTGAGACTCTCCCTCCATTATTTTTGGTCAACTTTCTTCCTTTTTGCCTCAACAAATTAAACCCTAGCCTCTACAGATATATGTGTTTGGTTAGCGTAGACTTCCATTTTGCTGATAACAATTCTTAGAAGAATGTCATTGTCACTTGAAGATGAAATTTGATAATGTTACTAATTGTAAAATTTTATTTCATGGTATCATAAATGAGCTCTTTAATGCAGTATTCAACTCCCTTGGTATTGACATGCATTTACATTCTCTACTTTTACATCTGCATTGACTAAGAATTTTGTATTGACAAAAACTTCGAGAAATATTATGAAATGTTTTTATGCATTCATTTGGTTTTATTTCAAGTCTTGCAACTACTTGTGTTACAAAAGTGTTGTTTCTTTAGTAAATATTGGTGTGCATGAAAGTAGTCCATATATTATGAACACTTAATGCAATAACTTCTTCATAATTAATGTTATGTTGCAATGGAGTAGTAACTTGTTGTTGTTGTTGTGATGTTCGATTGTTCCCAATTTTCCAACTATAGATCATTGTATTAATCTTTGAACTTCAACTAAATGATAACATAATAGCAAATCTCTCTCTCTCTCTCTCTCTCTCTCTCCACAATAAGGAATCATATTATCAATGCTAGCATGTTTCTTTTTAAACAAAGTTGGAGACTCAAAACTAAGGCTTAATCAATTGTTTGTTTTAATGCCACCACTAGTAGGTGTTTCAAATGCAAGGCTATGAGATATTGGATAGCCACCTTTTTTAACCTTTTCAACCATTCTTCATAATTCCATATTCAATTTATGTTACATCTATTGGGTTTCCATTAAAGTTCAAAACATATATGTTCTAAGATGATAAAAACACCAAAATAACTACTTTTTGAATAATTTTGAAATTGCCCCCCAAAATTAGGTGTCTTATGCATATGTAGGTAGTTAAACCAAATTAAAGGGTTAGTAGACATTGCTATTTTATAGTGCAAGTCTCTAAGTTTAAGTTAATCATTGTAAGTAGTTATAACCAAGAATGCATATGCATGATAAACAAAATAGAATACTTGTTTTTTCTTTCTTTTAATTGTATTTTTTTAAATAATGTTCATCTTTAGCAATTCTGTCATGTTTAGTAAGAAGTTATGCCTTTTTCTGTTTTAGAATAGAATTTGATATTTTTGTTTTTGTGTACTTAGTTGCCATCTTATTTGGTATGTTGTTTCTTGTACTATTTAATAGTGTTTTAGTTTTTCCTTTAAGTTTTCCCCTTAAACCTGTTGACCATGTTTAAGATAATAAACCAATTACCTTCCTAAATACATGAAATTATAGGGCTAATGTGTACACATATACAAATAATGTTGATAGTGTTTGGAATAATAAAGCAATCACCTTCCTAACTAAATGGAATTCTAACAAGATGGAATTCATTCTATGAAATTTTAAGGCTTATTATCTGGGGTAAAAGGAGGTTGCCCCCTCGAAGAGGCTTATTATCTGAAATTATCTCTTTTTCAAGGCGTTGAGTACTTTTTCTGAAGTTTTTCTATGCTATATTGATATTTGGTTCTTAACATATGCTATATTGATATTTGGTTCTTAACACCAAGAGCTTGATTTTTGTACAGGTAATTATGCACATTATTAATATAAAAACATCTCTACATGCGGAACGACCACGATGAATGAGTGATGGGGGACTAAGCTTCCATAAAGCCTGGGTAAGGGAGAGGGGGATGAAAGGTTGGGAGAAGGGCTAATCTTAAGAGCTTAAGTCCTTAGGAATAATAATATAACATCATTATTCCAAAGCTATGAAAATGAATATGTTTTATCCTAAGTTCTTTGGAAGGCCAGGTGACTTCCAAAATGGGAAGGGAAATGCATGCTAATGGAATGCATGCAACTTCATGGGTAACAAGTGTCAACCCAAGGGCATGCAATTTAAAACCAGGAAATGAGTCGTGTTGGGGGTTGGATGCCTATTCTTCGAACCTCAGCTTGATATTCTGGGGCATTTCTCCATCTTCCATCTGAACCCATTTGGCCTCTGTAATGGAACCACTGTACACCTTATGCATCTCTGAAACCCAAAACCATGAGTATGTTTTGTATGGCAGGTTGGGAAAACTGAATGTCTCATAATTGTTGAGCCTGGTTGGGCTGAAGCATCTGTTTGTCACTTGTTTTGGGAAGATCGTGTTTGTTTTCCCAGTTGACTATTGTGGCCATGCAGTGCTTGACTGTGTGTGGCTTGCAAAATAGTGTATGTTTGTGTGGATCTTCATGATTACTTGACTGTGTTGGAAATCGAGTTGAACGAGACAGGTCATCAGGCCTGTGTGTAGCACTCTGTCTAGGTGAGGGAGGTGATTGTTATTGAAGAGGCAGGTTACCAAGCCTGTGAGTGACTCTCCCCAGGTGAGAGAGTGCACGGAGGAAGTGAGAACTCCTGGAAAGGGTCCTGTAGCTACCACAGATCTCAGAGACTTTTGGTCCGGTTTGTTCCTAAATTCCATGGCAAGGGAGGTTAGCAACCGATGGACTTTCTTGGTGACAGTGAAGGTGTATACTCTTGGGGTGGGACATGCATGTGGGGAATGGGAGTCTATGAGAAGTGGGCATAAGTGACTCCTGAGGGAGAATCCTTCCTTTGTGACTGTGTGTCTTCCCATTGACCTTGCCTAGCCTAGGATTCCCTGCCTGGTGGAGCTTAGTCCTAGCTCAGGGGTGACCTACTATTAAGAGTCATGAGAAGCGTAGTCTAAGGCTGGGAGGTTCGTGGAAGATCTATATGTAGTTGGTGGAATTACCATGGTTTCAAAGATAAGTATCATCTTATGCTTAATATTATGTTTTCCATGCCTGTGATGCTTATATGTATCATGTATTCTATTATGCATATGAATTATTGTTAATGCCAAGGATTATTTATATTAGCAATAATCTTCTGCTTACTCTGAGTTAAATGTGTTTAATTTGATTTAAATGCATGTTAAAAATAAGTAAGAGACAACGAATGATGTTTTTCGCATGGTAGCGTGTGCCCGAAAAGTGGGTTGATGGTTGGGGATGTTATAATCTAGTATCAGAGCCTAGATGGGCCATGTTAGTGGAAGTTGAAGCAAAAGTTTCAGAAAGAATTGTTGTCGAAGTAAACAAAATTCGAGTTCAAAGCCCAAGGTTTCAACGCTGAGCCTGAATGGGCTGGATAAGCGGTCATTGGACCTGAAGTTTCAAGTGAAAATTGTGTTTGGGAGAATCAATTTCAGACCCTAGAATGTCCTTCATAGTTAAGGAGTTACTTGACTGGGATACAAAGCTCAGGAAGTATAGTGGTATATAAAAACCGTAACCGGTGTGGTATTTTACCATGGAGAGAGAGAGCTCAACACCAGAAGTGTATGATCTGTTCGAGAGGAAGGGAGAAACCTCACTATCATTATATCCAGAGAAGGTACCGAAAGGATATCCAAGAAACCTTTGGGAGTTTGGCAGTTGGGAGTTGGAGAGGGAAGCGAGTGCGATAACCTCCGAGACTAAAACCCCGAAATCCTAAAACGATCTACACTGTAGATCATAGGAGAGGAGCTTGACCGTTGGATCAAGTAGAAAGTAAATCGCGATTTCATGATTTTGTCTTTTGGAAAAGAGAGTTGCGTTGATGCACAAACTTCTGAAACCTAAAGTCACGAAAAGAAAGGTGAAAGTGGTGAGACCCTATGATGTCATTAGAGGTGACATGGACCTTCTCAAGGACACCACATGTCACCACCTCGGTTGGCGACAACTGTGATGTGGGCCCGAGAGGTAGAGTGGATTATTATTTCGGGAGTTGGAGAGGAAAGCAAGTGTGGAAGCCTATAAGTCCTAAACCCTGAAACCCCAAAATACCGAAACCCCTAAACCCCGAAATTCCAAAACCTTGAAATCCCAAAACCTGAAGTTTCATTTGGAGAGCCTTGTAGACCTAGCGCTTGGTCACGACCCTTGGTCATGTGGGGTAGGGGAAACAAAGAAAAGGGCTATGGCCTGAGTATATTGCAGAGCCAAGCAGAGATCGAAAAATTCATGGAAACCGAACGTTTTATTGAATCAAGTTGTTTTTAAACACTGTGGAATTGTTAAGGATTAATGACCTGACAAATTCCGGTTGTCTGCACATTGTGTTGCAGAAGTTTAGAAAGTGCCAAAACCATTTAGATTTTCCACTGAGTGCACAAAAATGGAAGAGGCACAAATTGCCTCCAGTTTAGAGAACAAAAGAAAAGGAATGGATGTCAAATTGGGAGTCAAAGATTGAACTCCAATGGGCACGGAAAAGAGATGGATAAGGAAGGGCATATGATGAAAATCATTGAAAGATTGCAAAAAGATGCCCAGGCTCGCCGAACCGATATAAGAATGCTCCAGAAAACTCAAGATAAACTGGGTGAATTCAACTTGAAATTGTTGAAGAGTCTGGATAGGATAGAAAGGAAATTACAAAAGGAGGGTGACTCAAGTAGAACAGGGAGTCACCGAACTTCTGAAGGAAAAATATCAAGGAGTGTTGGTAGGCACCATCATCGCTCCAAAAGTCACTCCAAGAGAAGGGCACACAACAATTCAAGCCCATCTCCTACTCGAAAGCACCGAAGATTTGGAGTGGATGAATTGAAAGGAAAGATGAATAAGATTAAGCCTCCCACGTTCGATGGAGAACACCGGAAGGAAGAAGATATCGAGACATGACTACTAGGCATGAGGAAGTACTTCCAATTGCAGAATTATTCCTCTCATACTGAAGGAAGAATTACGATGTATCAATTGAAAGGAAAAGCATCCATGTGGTGGGATCAACTTGTGCAAGTGCAGGACATTAGAGAAAAAAAAATCACCTAGAAAGAATTCAAGAGGCATTTCAAGAGGAAATACCTGACTAAAAGGTACTATGATAGAAATATGAAGGAGTTCTTTGAACTCAAGCTGGACAACATGACCATTGATGTATACAAATGAAGATTTTTGGAACTGTTGAAGTATGTTCCATTCATCAAAGATGAGGTTGTCAAGATTCAAAGGTATCTAAGTGGATTACCACTTTCCATTGGTGACAAGATCCAGTACAATGACCCTAAGACTATGGAAGGAACGATAAGAAGGGAAAAATTCTTGTATGCGTAGCAAAGAGAAAATCCTACTTTCTAGAAGGCTTGGGATGACAAGAAGAAGTTCAAGAAGGAACAGAGGCAAAAGGGAAACAAGAATCCCTTTATCAGAAACAGTAATTAGGGACAACCATCTTTTAGAGAGCCCAGAAAGGCTGAAGTGGGTGGACAATTGCCAAGGCAGACACCTATGGAGTGTTGGGGATGTAAAGGAAACCATAGGTACAAAGATTGCCCCCATAGAAATGATAAAGCGAGAGCTGTCCACAATGTTCAGCAAGATGAAATAGTGGAGGACATGGGCAACAGAATGCCAAGGATCTATGCAGCCCTGGACAACAAGCAAGCTGAATTTCAATCACACATGATTGAAGTGGAAGGTATGATTAACAAATGACCACTTACTGTTTTAATTGATTCAGAGGCTAGCCATAGTTATATAGATCCTAGAGTGGTGGAAAGTTTGTATTTATCAAAAAGAAAACATGAAAAGTCTTGGTTAGTGCAGTTGGCTACAGGAACCAAGAGAAGAGTTACAAAATTGGTCAAATCCTGCCCTGTGGACATGAAGGGATTGAGAACGAAGGAAGAATTGAATATCCTACCTTTGGGCTCTTATGACTGTTTGATTGAGATGGACTAGTTGGACCAGCACCATGCCATCCTGGATTGTCATAACAAGGCATTCACTTTCCTGGATGAGGAGGGAAATCGAAAAACAGTCTAAGGAATTCCTAGAGTTGTAGTTGTTAGAGAAATTTCAGCATTACAACTGAAGAGATGCTACAGGAAAGGTTGTCAGTTGTTTGCATCCCATATGGAGGAAGCATTTAAGGATGAGGTTTTAAATATTGGAGACCATGCATTACTAAAAGATTTTGAATATGTATTTCAAGAGGTACCCAAACTACCTCCGAAGAGAGATATCGATTTTTCTGTAAATTTGATGCTTGGAGCAGCTCCAGTGTCGAAAGCTCCTTATAGAATGAGCACACCAGAGCTAAAAGAACTTCAGTTTCATCTTGAAGAACTTTTGAGGAAGGGGTACATTCTCCCAAGCATGTCACCTTGGGGTGCCCCGAATCTATTCGTGAAGAAGAAGGATGGAACGTTGAGGCTATGCATCGATTTCTGGCAATTGAACAAAGTAACTTTTAAGAACAAGTATCCTATGTTGAGGATTGATGACCTCTTCGATCAATTGAAGGATGCGAATATATTTTCGAAGATAGATCTCATATCAGGATATCACCAGGTAAGAATAAAGGATGAAGACATCAGCAAGACCGCCTTTAGAACAAGGTTTGGTCATTACGAGTTCACAGTGGTGCCGTTTGGACTATCGAACAAACCTGTTGTTTTATGTGCTTGATGAATCGTGTATTCAGGGACTATCTAGATAAGTTTATCATAGTCTTCCTGGATGAAATTTTGGTGTATTCCAAGTTGGAGGAAGAGCATGAACAACACTTGAGGATGGTGCTAAAAGTGCTAAGAAAACACCAGTTGTATTCCAAGTTGAGCCAATGCTCATTTTATCAGAAACAGATCCATTACTTGGGGCATATTATTTCAGAAGAAGGGATCGCCATGGACCCTGAGAAGGTTGAGGCCATACGAGAATGGACAACACCAAGGAATGTGGTAGAATTTAGATCATTTATGGGTCTAGCAGGATATTACAGAAGGTTTATCGCAAGGTTCTCAAAGATATCCTACCCTATCACTTCCTTGCAAAGAAAGGAGAAAAAATTTCAGTGGACTGAAGTGTGTCAGAAAAGTTTCCAGCGATTGAAGCAGCTGTTAACCAGTGCTCCAATCCTAAGGATTGCAGATCCAAATGTGGATTTTGTGGTGTGCACAGATGCATGTAAAGAAGGGCTTGGAGGATTTCTCAGCCAAGATGGAATCGTAATCTTTTATGAGTCCAGGAAGCTGAAAGAACACGAAAAGAATTATGCCAGTCATGATTTGGAGTTGGCAGCAATCGTTCATGCTCCGAGGAAATGGAGACATTACCTCATGGGAAGGAGATTTGAATTGAGAACAGACCACAATGGTCTGAAGTATTTGTTTGACTAGCCCACCGTAAACGCTAGGCAGAGTAGGTAGCTGGAGTTCTTTTGTGAATACGACTTTGATATCAAGCATATCAAAGGGAAGGAAAACAAGGTGGTCAATGCATTTAGAAAAAAGGTGCACAACTTACATGCTACAACCATTAGCATGTACAAGACTGATATTAAAGATAGAATTTTAGAGGATGCCAATGAGGATTTGCAGTATAGGAATTTGGTAGCAAAGCTTCAACAGAGTGACAAACCACATAAAGTGGAAAATTACACCTTGGGGGTTGATGGAATAATTCTGTACAAGAACAAAATTTATGTACCTAATGTCCATGACGTGAAACTTATGATTTTACATGAAATGCATAATGTGCCTTATGCGGGGCACCTTGGATATCAGAAAAATGTGGCAGCAGTCAGGAGCCATTACTTTTGGCTAGGTATGAAGAAAGAGATTGCAGAATACATAGCCAGATGTATGGAAGGGAAAAAGGTTAAAGCTAAGCACACACACCCAGCAGGGTTTCTACAACCTTTACCCATTCCCGAGTGGAAGTGGGAAGTGGTGACAATGGACTTCATCACGGGATTGCATAGAACAGGCAAGCAGGATGAATCAATCATGGTAGTGGTGGACAAGCTTATGAAATCTGCCCATTTTATTCTTTTAAAGACCACTCATAAGGCAACATATGTTGTTGATATTTTTATGAAGGAAGTGACACGATTGCACGGAATTCCCAAGACAATTGTGTCTGACAGAGACTCGAAATTTACGTCAAATTTCTGGAAGGGGTTGTTCAAGGGATTTAGAAGGAATTTGAATTTCAGTACAACCTATCATCCTGAGTCGGATGGGCAGATAGAGTGGGTGAATCGAGTGATAGAAGACATACTAAGAATGCATGTGATGGGAAAACCATCGAAATGGGAAGACTACCCGCACTTGGTATAATTCGCTTACAACAATGGGTATCATGCATCATTGAAGATGAGACCATTTGAAGAAATTTACGGAAGAAAGTGCAATAATCCAGAAAAGTTATGCTGATAAGAATAGAGCAATCGTTCATGCTTCAAGGAAATGGATACATTACCTCATGGGAAGGAGATTTGAATTGAGAACAGACCACAACGGTCTGAAGTATTTGTTTGACTAGCCCACCCTAAATGCTAGGCAGAGTAGGTAGCTGGAGTTCTTTTGTGAATACGACTTTGATATCAAGCATATCAAAGGGAAAGAAAACAAGGTGGTTGATGCATTTAGAAAAAAGGTGCACAACTTACATGCTACAACCATTAGCATGTACAAGACTGATATTAAAGATAGAATTTTAGAGGCTACAAATGAGGATTTGCAGTATAGGAATTTGGTAGCAAAGCTTAAACACCGTGAGAGACCACATAAAGTGGAAAATTACACCTTGGGGGTTGATGGAATAATTCTATACAAGAACATAATTTATGTACCTAATGTCCATGACGTGAAACTTATGATTTTACATGAAATGCATAATGTGCCTTATGCGGGGCACCCTGGATATCAGAAAAATGTGGCAGCAGTCAAGAGCCATTACTTTTGGCCAGGTATGAAGAAAGAGATTGCAGAATCCATAGCCAGATGTATGGAAGGGAAAAAGGTTAAAGCTAAGCACACACACCCAGTAGGGTTGCTACAACCTTTACCCATTCCTAAGTGGAAGTGGGAAGTGGTGACAATGGACTTCATCACGGGATTGCGTAGAACAGGCAAGCAACATGAATCAATCATGGTAGTGGTGGACAAGCTTACGAAATATGCCCATTTTATTCTGTTAAAGACCACTCATAAGGCAACATATGTTGTTGATATTTTTATGAAGGAAGTGGCACGATTGCACGAAATTCCCAAGACAATTGTGTCTGACAGAGACCCGAAATTTACCTCAAATTTCTGGAAGGGGGTTGTTCAAGGGATTTAGAACGAATTTGAATTTCAGTACAACCTATCATCCTGAGTCGGATGGGAAGACAGAGTGGGTGAATCGAGTGATAGAAGACATACTAAGAATGTATGTGATGGACAAACCATCGAAATGGGAAGACTACCCGCACTTGGTATAATTCTCTTACAACAATGGGTATCAGGCATCATTGAAGATGAGACCACTTGAAGAAATTTATGGAAGAAAGTGCAATACTCCAGTAAGCTAGGATAATCCAGTTGACAGGGAAGTAGTTGGGCTAGAGTTTCTCAAGGAAATGGAAGAGAAAATGCTTAAAATCAAGCAGAATTTGAAATCTTCCCAAGACAAACAGAAAAGTTATGCTGATAAGAATAGAACCCACAGAGAGTTCAAAGTGGGTGATCATGTTTTTTCTGAAAGTGAAAGCTAACAGGAGTTCCCTGAATCTGGGAAGATGTGCAAATGAATATGTTTTAACCTAAGTTCTTTGGAAGGCCAGGTGACTTCCAAAATGGGAAGGGAAACACATGCTGATGGAATGCATGCAACTTCATGGGTAATAAGTGTCAACCCAAGGGCATGAAATTTAAAACCAGGAAATGAGCTGTGTTGGGGGTTGGCTGCCTATTCTTCGAACCTCAGCGTGAGATTGTGAGGAATTCCTCCATATTTCGTATGAACGCGATTGGCCTCTGTAATGAAACCACTGTACACCTTACGCATCTCTGAAACGCAGAACCGTGAGTCTGTTCTATATGGCAGGTTGGGAAAACTGAATGTCCTGTAATTGTTGAGCCTGGTTGGGCTGAAGCATTTGTCTGTCACCTGTTTTGGGAAGCCCATGTCTGTTTTCCCAGTTGATTGTTGTGGTTGCGCAGTGCTTGACTGCGTGTGGCTTGCAAACCAGTGTATGTTTATGTGGAGCCTCATGATTACCCGACTGTGTTGGAAATTGAGTTGAAGGAGACAGGTTGTCTGGCCTATGTGTGGCACTCTCTCCAGGTGAGGGAGGTGATTATTGTTGAACAAGCAAGTTACCAAGCCTGTGAGTGACTCTCCCCAGGTGAGAGAGTTCACAGAGGAAGTGAGAACTCCTGGAAGGGGTCCTGTAGCTTCCACAGAGCTCAGAGACTTCTGGTTCGGTCTGTTGCTGAAGCCCAAGGCAAGGGAGGTTAACAGTCGATGGACTGTCTTGGTGACAGTGAAGGTGTATACTCCTGGGGTGGGATAGGCATGTGGGGAGTGAGAGTCTATGAGCAGTGGGCGTAAGTGACTCCTGGGAGAGAATCCTTCCTTTGTGACTGTGTGTCTTCCCATTGACCTTGCCTAGCCTAGGATTCCCTACCCGGTGGAGCTTAGTCCCAGTTCGGGGGTGACCTACTGTTGAGAGTGATGAGAAGCGTGGTCTAAGGCTGGGAGGTTTGTGTAAGGTCTACACTCAATTGGTGGAATTACCACCGTTTCAAAGATAAGTATCAACTTATGCTTAATATTATGTTTTTCATGCCTGTGATGCTTATATGTATCATGTATTCTGTTGTGCATATGAATTATTGTTAATGCCAGGGATTATTTATGTTAACAGTAATCTTGTGCTTACTCTAAGTCAAACGTGTTTAATTTGATTTAAATGCATGTTAAAAATAAGTAAGAGACAAAGAATGATGTTTTCCACGTGGTAGCGTGTGCTCGACAAGTGGGTTGATGGCCGGGGACGTTACTCTCTCTCTCTCTCCACAATAAGGAAGCATATTATCAATGCTAGCATGTTTCTTTTTAAACAAAGTTGGGGACTCAAAACTAAGGCTTAATCAATTGCTTGTTTCAATGCCACCACTAATAGGTGTTTCAGATGAAAGGCTATGAGATAGTGGATAGCCACCTTTTTTAACCTTTTCAACCATTATTCATAATTCCATATTCAATTTATGTTACATCTATTTGGGTTTTCATTAAAGTTCAAAACCTATACGTTCTAAGATGATAAAAACACCAAAATAACTACTTTTTGAATAATTTTGAAATTGCCCCAAAAAATTAGGTGAGTCTTATGCATATGTAGGTAGTTAAACCAAATTAAAGGGTTAGTAGACATTACTATTTTGTAGTGCAAGTCCCTAAGTTTAAGTTAATCATTGTAAATAGTTATAACCAAGAATGCATATGCATGATAAGCAAAATAGAATACTTGTTTTTTCTTTCTTTTTATTGTATATTTTTAAATAATCTTCATCTTTAGCAATTATGTCATGTTTAATAAGAAGTTATGCCTTTTTTTTGTTTTAGAATAGAATTTAATATTTTTGTTTTTGTGTCCTTAGTTGTCATGTTTTTTGGTATGTTGTTTCTTGTACTATTTAGCAGTGTTTTAGTTTTTCTTTTCAGTTTTCCCCTTGAACCTGTTAACCATGTTTAAGATAATAAACCAATTACCTTCCTAAATACATAAAATTATAGCTTAATGTGTACACATATACAAATAATGTTGATAGTGTTTGAAATAATAAACCAATCACCTTCCTAACTAAATGAAATTCTAACTAGATGGAATTCATTCTATGAAATTTTAACTAGATGGAATTCATTCTAGTGATTGATATCTTAATTTTTTGCAAATTGTCATTTGTTATACATACATATATGTCATACACATATACAATTAAATGTATGTCATATACACATATTATAACCCGGCCTAGAACGAGGCCACGTGGGTCCTTTGCCCAAGGAATCTCAAAGTCAAGGGGGCAGGTGGATCCTTTGTGTAAGACAATAATAAGTTAATTTAATATTATAATAAAAATAATAGTTTAATTTAAGACAATAATAAGTTAATATGAGGTAAGGTGTATATAATGAATTTTTCTTCACAATATATAATAACCCACGTCATGTCATTGAAAGCATGAACAACCGTGATATTCATCAAAGAGGAGGACGAAGATTAGCAGAGTGAGTGACTGGGCTATCGACGTTCATCAAAAATGTCAAAGGATGTAGTGGAGGCAATTTTGAAAAGAGTCATGGTGGCCTTGCAACTTTGGGTCTTTTCCTAATTAAATAGTATTTTTAATTAGGAAGGGAATAGTATAGTTGGCAAGATTTGTTTTCCTTTAACATATGGATGACCCTACTAAGGAAAAAAGGATATGAATTTGGCACACCGATACTCCTACAATTATATTATCTTCAAACGTACCAATACAACTAAATTATCTTCAAACATAGAAACCTTTAAATTGATAAGTCTAAAGTCATATAAGAAGAAATCCATTTGATTGAAAATGAGTTGTGTGTTTGTTTGGGGGAATTTCGTTTTATTTATCTAGGGAATATGCATTTCAATCATGTGCTTCCCCAGACATAAAGAAACAACACTACCCCTACACATAAAGAAACAACACTACTTTGTTGTAACTCAAAAAACAAAAACAAATACACAATGAATCAATAAACACTGACGCATCCATTCATTCTTATCCATAACATTCATTCTTATCCATAGCAATGGAACAACAAACCTAATTATGTCAAGAAACTTACCTTCACTTAGCTCAGGTACTATGCAATCTCTTTAAAATTAACCAAATGATGCAACCGATGATAATATCAAGAAACGAAAAGACGGATGCAACCGGCTATAATATCAATTTCATGACTTTAAACACATTTAATACTTCATGTATCTTTAAGGAATGCATAAAAACAAATTGCCACACTCCTTGTCGTGGCAACAACCTTGTTCTAGTGGCATCACACTAATAAAAAATATAGACGTAAAAATAAAACAAAATAAAGCCTTTAAACAGGTATATGCATTAAAGGTAAACGCATTCAAAACATACATTGATTCTAAGTGTGGGCGAAACAGAGTCTGTCCTTGGCAAACAACCTGTTCCGCGAAGAAGATGCGAGGGGAGATAACATCTTGAGGAGAATAGACCAAGAGAGATAAAGAGTTTTAGTTTTCAACTAATAATCATTGCCCTCAATGGGGATTGGGCTAAGCTAAAGAGGAGTCCCACTCATCTCGCTCCCCTGTAGTATCTCTCATTATGTACGAGATTATTGATAAATGCATTGAAGGAATTAAGGGTATTTTCATTCTGGTTTTGATTATTTTTTAACTATACATATTAAGGTGAATATAAGACTTATAATTATACAACCTGTACAGATAGTTAGAATTTGTAAATTCCCAGTTTAATATCGGTTAGTTTGCATATATAGATTTAAATAAATTTAGCTTAATATCGGTTAGTTTGCATATATAGATTTAAATAAATTTAGCTTAATATCGGTTAGTTTGCATATATAGATTTAAATAAATTTAACACTTGCAAGCCGGCGAGTGTTTATTTATTAATTGGTTGTGACACAATATTTTTGTTGGAGTATTTTTTAGGTTTTTTCATTCACTTAATTACCCAGAACTAGCACAGTCATAAGTCACTCGTGGCTGGTGAATACCGAAATAAGGAAGTTTTGGACATTAAATAATTGCAGAATTCTGTGCATTAAATAATCGGCCTGGTAAGAGTTTCAGGTAGGAAAATCTCGTCTAGTAAATAATAGTGGGAATAAAAATCGTGGTTGATAAACTTGGGTTCTTTAGAAAATGAAACGTTAATTACTCAGAGGTGGCAATCAGCTAACCATCATAGTAAATTTTAAATATGATTAAGTAAAAGTAAAAAAATAAACATGTAAATATGTAGGCATATTCTTAGTCATCCTTCAAAATCAATGGGTCAAATTTATTGTTCATAACTTTCTTGCATTTATGAAAATATCCGTTAACATGTTTATTTTTTTACATTTACCTAATCACATTATAAAATTATTATAAGAATATATAATTGCCACGTTTATATCATTAAAAAGCATTGTGCACACGGTTCATGTTGGGACACCATTCGTTTTGATGTTTGAACCGTCGTCCAATGCCACTACCTGCCCACAGACGTTTAATATTCACCTGACATTATCCAGAATGCGCTCAAATCATATGCGTTAATAGTCGATTAGTTTAATTATTCTATGGAATGTACTAATGCACAGGCGATGATGCACAAGCGACTGTATTCTATGGAATGTACGAATGCATAGGCGACGGTGCAGTCACGGCCATGCAGTGTGGATGGACGAAGGAGTTAACATATGAAGAGGCCCGCAGGCAAAATATTTCTAGATTACAATTATTTTCAAATAAATCTCATAACATAGCTTAATCAATCTGGATGAATCTCAAAAGTTGCAATATTGTTATCAGTCATCGTGATTAATTAAGGATTAAATGCACATTTAGCTGGAATTGCAGAAAACCTCCCTGAGCTATCGTGACAGTAATCGTAAGTCATGTAGTTTTTGCGAACCGAATCAATTCTATCAAGTTGATATTGATTTAGGCTTTTAAAATCCGGTTGATCCCACCAATTGTTTGCACAGGACGGAGATGAATCAGATGACGCGCTGCATGCATTCACTTCAAAGGATTGATAAGAGGAAACAAATGGAGCTTTACCCCAATCTATTTTAACACTTCCTCCGTCGGTGGCCCAATTCTCCCCGTTCCAAAGGGTGGACAGGATCCTCATGGGTCGACTGTTCGGATATGGGATAATCACAACTTCTTCATTGTTCTTGAACACCGGGATGGGGATAGAATCAACCCAAAATCTGCTCACATAATGAAAAACATATACATAAACATATAAATAAAAACTATAAATACAATTCATTATATATCCACAACTTCTGTCGGTTCTGTCTTAGTTATGGGGAAGAAGCACATAGACGATTTGTTTCTGGTTCCAAAGAATTGAATACTTATGGAAGTTGGTCATGGGATCAAAAGACGAATTCTTTGCTCTCTATTCCCGATTCCACTCGCAAAGACGTTGGTTTAAACCTAAAACTAGCACTAGTGATTATAATAAAGACAGAACTAAGACAGAATCGACAGAAGTTGTGGATATATAATTAAAGTTTTAATTATTTAAAATTTCATGAAATAGTAGTGTATAAAGGTTGTTTGAAGTTTTATATTTAAATTTTGAAGTTTTATATTTATTTAAATAGTGGTTAGAGTTTTAATAATATAATGTAACGTTTTAAGTTTTAATGATATATTTTATTATTTATATTAAAAATGAAATTAATTATTTAAAATTTAAGTTTTAATTGTATATTTAATTATTTATATTGATAATGAAATAGTGTATAAATCTTGTTTGAAGTTTTTAATATTTTTTTTAGTTTTACTTTATAATGTATCTTTATAATTTAGGAAACTTAATTTTTTAAAATTTAGTAAATTATGTTATATTATGAAGATTAATAATATTATACAAGTGAAATTGATTCAATTTTCTGTAATTTATATGTGTATGAAAGATTATGAATTATGTTATAATATGGAAAATGTATCTGAAATTGTTTTTTACTAATTTCCCAGTGTCGCGATGTGATAACATTAGACAAAAAAAAAAATTGTTGCAATGTGACAAAAAATTCTTGACGTCGCTTTCTAACGACCATTTTCCCAACATCGCAAAATTAGAAGATGATTCTACAATGTGTCAAGTGTTTCCAAACATTGCATTATGATGAACATTTCTCAACGTCGTATTGTGACGAACATTTCCCAACGTTGCAATGTGACGACCATTTCCCAATGTCGCATTGTGAAGAACATTTCCCATCGTCACAATGTGACGAACATTTTCAAATGTCACAATGTGACAAGAAATTCCTTACGCCGCATTCTAACGACCATTTCCCCAACGTCGCAAAAGTAAAAGATGATTCTACACTGTGTCAAGTGTTTCCAAACATTGCATTATGATGAACATTTCCCTACGTCGCATTGTGATGAACATTTCTCAACGTCGCAATGTGACGACCATTTCCCAATGTTGCTTTGTGACGAACATTTCCCATCGTCACAATGTGACGAACATTTCCCATTTGTTATCAATGTCCTTAGGAAAAATATAAATCATTGTCTATAAAGTAAAATATGATTCCATACATCTCATTGTGACTAACATTTCCCAACATCGCAATGTGACGAGCATTTCCCAATGTCTCGATGTGATGAACATTTTCAAACGTCGCAATGTGACAAAAAATTCATGACGCACATTCTAAAAACCATTTTCTCGACGTCACAAAAGTAAAATATGATTCTACAATGTGTCAAGTCTTTCCAAACATTGCATTATGATGAACATTTCCCTACATCGCATTATGACAAACATTTCCCAACGTCGCAATGTGACGACCATTTCCCAATGTCGCACCGTGACGAACATTTCTCGACGTCGCATCGTGACAACCATTTCCCAAGGTCACAACAATAAAAGATGATTCTACAATGTGTGGAGTGTTTATAAACATCACATTATGATGAATATTTCCCAACATCGCATTTTGATGAACATTTTCTAACGTCTAAATGTGATGACCATTTGCCAATGTCGCATTGTGATGAACATTTCCTAGTGTTTCCAAGATTTCCCACTGTGTCATTGTGATGAACATTTTCCAATGCTGCATTGCGATGAACATTTCCCAAGGTCGCATTGTGACGAATAATTTCCAACGTCGCAATGTCACGACCATTTTCCAATGTTGCACTATGACGAAATTTTCCAAACGTCGCACTATGATGAAAATTTCCCAACGTCGCATTTTTTACGAACATGTCCCAACATGAAAATCTCACAAAAAATTTTGAACATCGCATTTTGATGAACATGTCCCAATGTCACAATGTCATGAGCATTGTCTAACGTCACATTGTGATTAACAATTCTCAATATAATTTTCCATTATCATAA
This sequence comes from Picea engelmannii, assembly GCA_009831015.1. Taxonomy (NCBI): domain Eukaryota; kingdom Viridiplantae; phylum Streptophyta; class Pinopsida; order Pinales; family Pinaceae; genus Picea; species Picea engelmannii. The sequence goes on along the minus strand of ML793373.1, from coordinate 10,248 downwards.
ACATTTACGGTTGTTGCAGTGCAACAAAATATATCCCTACGCCACATTGTGATGAAACTTTCCAATATATATATATATATATATATATATATATAT
>ML793372.1:456167-469383 GCA_009831015.1 Picea engelmannii | reverse complement strand
AAAAAAAATGGTGAATATATACATTCAAAGTAATGGATTAAATGATTTTATAATTCCTTTTTTGAAAAAACTCAATCTAGATAAAATTCTAAAATTCTAGATCCACGGAATATTTCCAAATTTAATGAAATATGTGTTAAAAGCTCAAACAAAAGATGCAACAATTTGGGCTTGGGAACCCTTCACAACAAAAGCTAGGAAAGGGTGGCCCCAACCCACCGAACAAAGGACAGAGAAAAGATGGACAGTATCAAGAAAACCAGTACAAGTTGCAAGAAAAGAAGGACACCGGAAAGACAAAGAAAGATACCGGGAAGTGGTGCGACTTCCATAAGAGCCCTTGGCATAACACTGCTGACTCTCGCTCAAAGAAGTTGCTGGTGGCCGAAGTGAAAGCCTCTGAATTATATGCATATTCTGACTCTGAGACAAAACCAGAAAGGGGAATATGGATCATTGATGCAGAACCCAGTGCCACCGTTGCTACCACCAAGATCCAGCCTGGTGAACCAGACGAGCCAGAAGAAGGAGAGCGCCTCTTCCATTCATAGATGTGGGTAAAAGGCACCCCGCTGCACTTCATCATTGACAGCGGTAGCCAGAAGAACCTCATCTTAGCAAAGGTCATCAAGCGGCTAGCCCTGCCAACAACGCCCCACCCACAACCCTACACCATTGGATGGCTCCGCCAAGGAAGCGATCTCCGTGTCATCCAACAGTGTGGACTGTTGTATGGCATCAAGCCCTTCAAAGACGAGTTATTGTGTAATGTTTCTCCTCTTGAAGTTTGTGATGTTCTTTTGGGCCAACCTTATTTATGGAAACATCATGTTGTATATGAGTCTAGGCCTCGTAGTGTTATTATTACTTTGAACAAGAAATTGTATAGGATACCCGAGGCAGTCCCACCTAGTGCTATTTCCTTGATCTTTTCTAAGAAATGCAGGAAGGTCATCTCTCAGACGGGGAAGTTTGTCTTCTTCATTATTCTCTCTTAGAATAAGAGAAAGATCGTAGCCACATCCAGGGTCTCTGTGGCCGACCTCTCCACACACCAGAAGCAAGTAGATAAGGTCGTGGAAGAATACTCAGATATCTTCTCCTCACCTACATGGGTACCTCTGCACTGTTAGGTCAAGCACCCCATCGATCTGACCCCCGATGCACCACTGCCCAATGGGATAGTCTATCATCACTCTTTGTTATATAATGAGGATATCAAGAGACATATCTAAGAACTACTCCACAAGGGGCACATACGCCCTAGCTCATCACCTTGTGGGAGCCCACTCATGCTGGTACAGAAGAAAGATGCAACCTAGCGACTCTGTATTGATTACCGGGCTCTGAATAAAATCACTGTCAGAAACCAGTACCCAATTCCCTGAATCGATGACCTCCTTGATCAACTCACGGGGGCCAAGTACTTTAGAAATATTGATCTGAAGTCTGGCTACCACCAGGTCCCGATAGAATAGACAAATGTATGGAAGACCGCCTTCAAGTCAAAGAAAGGACTTTTTGAATGGTCGGTCATGCCCTTTGGTTTGACAAATGCTCTAGCCACTTTCATGAGGATGATGGATGATATCCTACGACCATTCACCAATACTTTTGTAGTGGTGTATCTGGATGAAATTCTAATTTACAACAAGACTTGGGATGAACACTTGCAGCATATTCAAAGGTTCTACACACCCTGCGGTAGTACAAGCTATACACCAACCTAGAAAAATGCTCCTTCAGCATGGAAAGGGTCCATTACCTGGGATACATCATTGATCAGCATGGTGTACATGTGGATCCAGCCAAGATCCAAGTCATCGGTGATTGGCCAGCCCCAACAACACTCATTGAGCTTCTGAGTTTCTTGGGACTTTCTAATTTCTACTGCAAATTTGTGTTGGGTTTCTCCCATATTGCATGGGCCCTCAACCAAAGAAACAGGGGTGGTGATATGGAAAAATTTATTTGGGGACGGTCCTAACAACAAGCGTTCGATGATTTGAAGCAACGCTTGTGCTCAGCCCCAGTACTTTCACTACCAGACCTGCAACACCCCTTTGAGATTGAGACAAATGCTTCAGACTATGTCGTGGGCACCGTTCTCACTCAGCATGGCCACCCCGTGGCCTATCATAGTGAGACACTGTCAGATATTGTCTATAAGTACCCTACTTACGAGAAATAAATGTACTCCATTGTGAAAGCACGTCGCCAGTAGAGACATTACATTCTTGGGAAGGAGACAATCATCGACACTGATCATAAGCCACTATAGTTCATGCAGACACAGGGAAAACTGCAAAATGACTGCCATCAAAAGTGGTCCACATACTTTCAGCAACTCCACCTCAACATCAAGTATAAAACAGGAAGCACCAATCGCGTCACTGATTTCCTCAGCAGACTGCGAGTCACAGCACTCACCACAGTGCTAGACTCTTGCAGCCATGAGACATATGGATGGCCCCAACTCTATGAGATAGACCCTGACTTTGCCACCACCTACCAAATGTTGGGTGCAAATGTAGTTGTCGATAATTTCCATCTTCAGGATGGGTTGTTGTGTCGTCTGGGCCATATCTGTGTTCCATCAAGCGAGTGAGTGAAGCTGATCTGGGAAGCCCACTATAGTCGGGTGGAAGGACACTTCGACATCGAAAAGACAGTGGCGATGCTACAAAAACATTTCTACTGGATGAAACTTTGACAGGAGGTTGGCAAGTATATCAGGTGCTACATTGCCTGCGCTATTGCCAAACCAACCACTAAGAAACAGAGCATGTACACCCCTCTTCCTACTTATAACAGGCCATGGGAATCCATCTCAATGGACTACATGTTGGGACTCCCATCCACCAAGCGGTGAAATGATTGTGTTTTTGCGGTTGTTGATGACTTTTCTAAGATGGCAATTTTGGTTGCTTGCAAGAAGAGCATCATAGTAGAGGCCACTGCCAAGCTCTTCTTTGAATGAGTCTAGGTACATTTTGGAATCCCACAAACCATTTTCTCATATTGGGATAGTCAATTTCTTAGCACATTCTGGTCGAGCCTCTGGTCACAGCTAGACACCAAGCTCACCAAATCAATGGCCTTCCACCCCTAGACAGATGGCCAAACTGAGGTTGTAAATCGAATGATTGTGCATATCCTTCGCATGTATAATTCAAAGAACCCTCACACATGGGATGAGATCCTTCCTTATGTCCAAAATATCTACAAACGAACCTTGCATAGCTCAACTAGCCATAGCCCCTTTCAAGTGGGGTTGGGATTCCAACCATTGGGTCCCACAGATGTTGCACTTCCCCTTCCAGTCACCTCGACTGACTCATCTCCTGCTCCAACTGAAGCTGAAAAAGCCACCTGGTTCATTGAGAGGATCCAACACATCCACCAATAGGTTCAAGATATCCTACAGAAGTCCAATAACAAGTACAAACAATGCCATGATCATCATCGGGTGCCGCATATGTTTCAGGTGGGCGACAAAGTTTGGTTGCACTTGCAGAAAGAATGCCTTACAGGACCTCGTTGGAAGCTTCGCCCGCTCCATTATGGACTATACACTATCACCAAGGTCATGGGGGATAATTCTTTTGAGCTCAACATTCCTCCTTTCCTTGGACTACACCTAGTGTTCAACGTGGATCTCCTTCGCCCTTATTTCCCACCATTATTTGACACCTCAGAAGTAGCAGAACAAATGACAGCAACAAAGCTCAACCCCAACTACATACAAAAGGCATCCAATTATCAGATTGTGTACAGACATATCAAGAGAACTCGACAACAAAGGATCCATCTCTATCGAGTCATCAAAGTAGGGCAGCTCCTGCACCAAGGCAAGTGGCTCACCCGAGGCCAAATTCAGCAAAAATTTCCTCATCTATTGGGGGACCTCAACGCGATGGAGACCATTTCTTCCTAAGGAGGGAGTATTGATCCATATGGATATCGTTGGCCACCCACCTTTTCGAACTGGCTCAAAACAGTTTTCTGACATTTTTGGCAATTTACTATTTTTAGCAGCTTTTACTTTCGGGGCCATTTTGAGGGCCTAAATGAAGGTTTTTAAGTATCGAGATCCTAAATGATATCTAATGGCATTATTGAACCCCAAAAATGAATCTCCTCGGTGATACCTTTCCAACGGGCTATCACACGCCTAAAACGGAGATCGTATGCAAAAGTTACAACCCTGGGAAGTTGATGTACTAGCTTACCCAAACGGGGCCCACATGACTTTTGGCGTTTCATCTCCTAGGGTTAGGTTTTTGGATGTATAGGTTTTTTGGCATTATTTATTATTGCAAAAAGGCCTTCAGAGCCTCATTGTGACCTTGTTCTTGCGAATGCATGCTGTCGTCACATCTCTTCTCAGAGATAAGCCCCCACCATTCTAGCAAGCTTGTTTCCGCTGCATTTTACAGTTCTAGTTTTTTCGTTATTGAATAGAAAACCAGTTTTACTGTATCTCTGTTATTTTTTGTTAATCACCTGTTAATAATATGTATTCATTCCATTCTGCTCATAAAATCCGGATCACCCTCCCTCCCACCATCTCTCCTTTCTCTTTCTCTCTCTCTCTCCATCTCACTCTCTACCTCTCTTATGCTCTTGTTAACTTTCTCCCTCCCTCCCTCCCCTTCTCTTCCTCTCTCTCTTGTCTCTCTCCTATATCTACCCATCACTCTATATCCCCCTCCCTCTCTCTCCCCTTATTTATATATTTACATATCTCTATCTCTCTTCCCTCTCTCTCCCTTCCTTCCTCTCACTCTCTCTCTCTACCCCTCTCTTTGTATCCATCTCTCTCTCACACACACTATCTACTCCATTCTCTCTCACACACACTCTTTGTCTCTCCCTATGCCCCTCTTTCTCTCTTTCTCTCTCTCTCCCCCCTCTTTCTCATTTCCTCTTGTAGAGAGAGAGAGAGAGAGAGAGAGAGAGAGAGATAAAGGAATACGTATATGTGTGTGGAGAGAGAGAGAGAGAGAGTGATGGTGTGAGAGGGAGAGAGAGGAAGGCAAAGAGGGAGATTAGAGAGAGTGAGTGTGAGAATTTGAGAGGGATATAGAGGCAGATAGAGAGAGGCGTGGAGAGAGAGAGAGAGAGAGTTAGAGGAAGGGGGTGAGAGAAAGAAAGAGAAGGGGGGTAGAGAGAGGTAAATATAGAAATCCCAATGAATATTCCATACCTAACTTATCCCCCTCTTCTACATTGACAATGTTGGCCCCATAGAATATACTTTTAGTATTGTTCTTATTCATTATATGAATGGAATGAATTCTATATGTAGATTTTAGGTGGTAAATAATGGATCCATCTGATGATAGCCATCCCCTCCAATCCAAGGGAATTGGTAGTACAAATATGGATAACGTTTCACATGAGAATAGTCAGAATGGTGGGAAGGAGTGGGTAGAGAGAGAGCAAGGTAGAACGAGGGGCAAAGAAAAAGAGGTCAATAGGGAGAGAGGGGTAGATAAATATGGGAAAATAAAATGGTGTTGTCAAAAATGAAAATGACTGATATTTATAACTCTCTTCCTCCCTTACCTCATATCCCTCTCCCCTTATTGCACATATATATCACCTAATCACAAGAAATTATCATAGTAATCATAAATAAATCCTACCCTCCCAAAAGTTATACCATTATTTCACTACATCCACACCTATGAAAGTTCATATGTCACTCTCTCTCTCTCTCTCTCGATCATACTCTCCCAAAATTTGTACCGTGATTTCACTACATCCACACCTCCTAAAGGTCATCTCTCTCTCTCTCTATGTCACCACATTACAAGAAATTATCATATTAATCATAATTAAAGCATACCCTCCCAAACATTGTGCCATGATTTCACTACATCCAACATCAAAAGGTCATCTCTCTCTCTCTCTCTCTCTCTCTCTCTCTCTCTCTCCCACTCTATCTCTTTCTCTCTCTCCTTCCCACCCACTATCTCTCTTACTCCCTCTACCCCTCGTCCCCTCTCTTTACCTTACTCTACCTCCATCTCTCTCTCCATATCATTCTCACTCTCCTTCTCTCTCACTATCACTCTTACTCTTACTCTCTCTCACTCTCACTCTCACACTTACTCTCTCTCACTCTTTCTCTACCTATATCAAACTCTCCCTCTCTCTCCCATTGTTATCCCCCTCTATTCCTAGGAACCTATCTCCACTTTGGCCCTAAATCCATATAACCATAGGCCCCTAGATGTACCAGACCATTAACCCCCTCAACACCTGATCTCTAAGTGCCATATGCACATACCTCTTGTTGAGGGCCCCACAAACACTACACCTCCGTTATAGTGCTATAACCACTTTCATATGCCTTAAATCACTTTAAATCCTAATCCCCTAGGTCCTAGTTGTCCCTAAGAACCTTTATACCTTTATTCATAAATTTATCGGGGTCATACAATAAATGGTATATAAGTTGCATTAAGAGAAAACACACACTCTTGTGAGAAGAATTGAACGAGGTCGAGTATTATGCATGCCTCATATTTATGTCCAACAAGAGCACACACATGTTCTTGGAGTTCACACATGTTCCTAGAATGTGTGTGTGCTCTGGTTGGACAACGATATGAGGTAGTAACAATGTTCATCCTCTTAATCTCCCAAAAATGTGACACCATCCCAATATATGCACACAGAAAAAAAACCAACAAATAGGTTTTTTTGTATTTAGTGTCATTGGAAAGAAAAAATAAATCTTGGTGTGTAATTGGTCAACAAATTTGAGTAATTGGAAGACAATTGTTAGTTGAAAGAAAACTTTTGTCTTGTTGTGTATTTGCAATATAAATCATGTCTTGTTGTATAATTGGAAGGCAATTTTTAGAAGGAACCTTTGTTCTTTTGGTGTACCTGGAAGATATTTATTTTCTTGTTGTATAATTAGAAGTACTTTCTTATCTTGTTGTATAATTGGAAGGAAATTTTTCTCTTGTGGTGTACTTGAAGACAAATTTGTGTAATTGGAAGAAAATTGTTAGTGGAAAGAAAAAACTTGTTTTGTTGTGGTATACTTGGAAGGTATTTTTTCTCTTTAAACATGAGGAACCTACAGAATTGAGGTAGAAATTATTTGAGGAAGGAAAAACACATTGAACTAGTAATTGAAGAAAGATAAAAGGCAAGGTGACGTATAACAAAACACAATATTTTAGTAAAGGGAAATCCAAATTCTAGTGCAGTAGATGCCATTGTTATTTCTCTTCCATCAACACAAGCAAAGTGCATGGTTTTAGTAGAGGCTAATCCAGTTAAGAATTCTAGTGAACATGCAATAACTATTTCATCAAGACAAGTTAGATGGTTGGAATTTCAAAGTGAGTATGATTTTGATATAAAGCATATAAAAGGAAAATAAAATAAAGTGGAGGATGCACTTAGTAGTAGAGTGCATGAGATTCATGCTACATCCATAAATATGTACAAGTTTGATTTAAAAGATTCAATTTTGGGAGTTCCATATTTAGATTAGCATTATTTTCAAGTCAAAGAAGGTCCAAAACAAGCTAGTTTACAACAAAATTTTAAATATATGAGGATGGGATTCTCTTGTACAAGAACAAAGTTTGTATTACAAATTTTCTCAAGATTTAATAAATTTATTAATGAAATAAATGCATAGTGTTCCATATGCTAGACACCCAAGATACTAGAAAACTATTGCAATTGTATAAGGTCAATACTTTTGGCTAGTAATGAAGAAATATGTAGCTAAGTATATATCTAAATGCATGGAATGTTAGAAGGTAAAGGTTGAGCATATACTTCTAGCTCAATTGATACAACCAATGGCCATTCTTGAGGGGAAATGGGAGATTGTTACAATATATTTCATTACCAAACTTCCCAGGATTGTAACACAACATGTTTCTATTACGGTAGTGGTGGATAAATTAACAAACTATTCCCATCTTATACTAGTGAATCTAAGTCATACAAAATCCAACATTGCAAAAATTTACATGAAGGAAATTGCAAGCTACATGGTGTGAGTAAGGAAATTATTTCTAACAAAGATCCCAAATTCGCTTCAAATTTTTGTAAAGGATTATTTAAAGGATTTGGGGCGAATTTAAATTTTATTACAACATATCACCCAGAGTCAAATGGGAAAATAGAGAGGATCAATCAGATGACTGAATATATGTCAAGGATGTATGTAATAGACAATACTTTCAAGTGGGAAGACTACCTTTATCTAGTTGGATTTGATTGTAATAATGGGTATCATAGATATTTCCATATGAGATCATTTGAAGCCTTATATATAAGGAAATGAAAAACACCTATGAGATGGGATAACCCATCTAATAGAGCCATCATTGGGCCAGATTTGTTGAGGGAAATGGAAGAGTAGATGGTGAAAACAAAGAAGAAATCAAAGGTTGCATAAGAAAGGAAGAACCTTTATGAGGATAAATGAATAAAACATAGAGAATTAAAAGTGGGAGAGCATGTCTTATTGAATGTAAAGGATAAAAAGAGTTTACTTAAATTGGGAAGCTTCCCAAAACTAGTAGCAAGATATTGTGCACCATTTGAAATCCTTGAGAGGATTGGTCATGTTGCACACATGATTGCACTGATGTTATCCATGCACATTCATAATGTGTTTCATGCGTATTTTCTTAAAAAGTATGTGCATGATCCTAACTAGATAATTGATTGGACAGTGATCCAAGTGGAGCACGAGGGAAACTTTCAAGACGAATTAGTGTCATATTGGACAAGAAGTTCAATGTTCTTAGGGATCGATCCATCGTCTTGGTAAAGGCCCAATGGACTTGCTATGATACCAAATAAGCTATGTGGGACAATGACGAAACCATGCAGGAGGAGTACCCACAAAATTTTTAATATTTTGAGAGACACTAATTGTATATTTTGTATATAGTGCACTTAGGATAGTGAAAAAATAAGGAGAGGAATGTAATGCCCCAGTTTTGGATCCCTAATTGTATGTGTATTTGTACATATAATATTTAGGTTGGTTAGACAATATTTTTGGGCCAAAGCTCCTATGTAAGTTTGTTTTGGGTTGGATTTCCTATGTGATATTAGGTCGAAGAGCCTATCTACTGGAAAGCCAATGAGCCTAGCATTGAACATTGTAATAAAAAAAATATATATTGGTAAAATACATCATTGTTGAAGACCAATTCAAACCAAGATTATGGGAGGCTAGGATACCATGAGAGGGAAAGGGGGATGATCCAAGGAATATAAGATTCCTAAATCATAATTCATAAAATTGTGTTATTATATCCTAAATTTCTAAGTGATGGTGCTATTTCACAAGTGGGTGGAATGTAGTTCCTTGAGTGCCACTTGTTCAAAAGGGAACATGCATATATAATGTTTGTTCTTAGTGACAAATCCATTCATTCTGATTATTGTACTTACCATTGTTGTTATGGGATGCAGTCTGTGATCTAGTGATGCACTATAAACCTATGATATTGTGAAACCTTCTGAATGTTAAGTGTGATTCTATTGTCAATTCTCCTTGGGCTGTCTTAGGGAAGGTTGGATCCCTAGAGGGGGGATTGGGTGGATAGGATTACGTAGTGTGTGAGGCCTAAAGGGTGCATGGAGACTCCATTATTAAATTTGGATTTCCTCGAGCCACATCTCTGATACTTATTAGTCGACCTATGTTATATCCTTATAAAGAAAGTGGGATAGCCTAAGGGACTATGGTGTAAAGAAGGAGGTACACTTCCTTGGGTTGTGCAGGTTGAGGGGAGTGAGAGTGTGGTTGGAATTACTATTGTATTTTGGTAACTTGGCCTACATACCATTTGTGTTGTTGTGAGACCTAGTTGGCTTAGGTATCCTTTTCCTTGGTGTAGTCATATCCCTAGCTCAAGGGTGACCTTTTGTTGAGAAAGCTAGAACAATAATGTCGATAGTTGGGTGGAATGTCTAAGTTCTACAACCAGTTGGTGATTTCATAAAAGATAAATGTTATTCTTATATGTGTTTTCATTGTTATGTATAATGTGAATTATTATGTGTTTAATTTTGTTATGTTCTGCATGTGTGAAATTCTTTGTTATTATAAGTTATGCATTGAATTGCATGATGTTAGGACTGCATAAGTGTATCATATGCAGAGAGTATTAATACAAATTGGAATTAGATCTGTTTTTGGGAATAATTTTTCATGGTATGAAAGATAAATGGGACATATTCAAGGAATTTTAAAAATACAATAGGTATACAGCCAAAATTGTAGTAATGAGGCTAAGATCGAAGCCTGGGTGCATTATATAAGCCATGCTTTCTTTTTTATAGTTTCCTTTGTAGTCGATGGATTTTGAAATTCTGTGAGAAGGTAAGTAGATTTTTCAAAAATCAATTATCCTTTGTTCCTTTCATGATAGTTTCATAGGTCTATAGTTGATTGTTGACTTTTTTTTGCACTTTTCAAGTGTTTCACATGTGGTCTTGTTGTGGAGATCTTTCTTTAAAATGAATGTAAGCATGTTTTTTTTTTCCTTGATACATTTGTTCTTTGGTGTCTTGTTTTATCACTTTCCATTTAGAATGTATATGAGAATAAATATGTATCAAGGATATAGAAAAATTTTGTTATTTTCTCTTCATAGCCTTTCTCTAGTTTAAGAAGTGGTGATGATTATGAATGTTATGGAGGTGGTAATGCATGTGAAAATTTTCCTGCCTATGTGTTTTTTGTTTCATTCTCTGTAGTGTCATGTTCGCAGTTGATATGGTTCAATGGGTTCATAATGTTTTTAGGGGTGGGAAAGAAACCTAAGTGTTGAGTCCATTCATGTTCATATTTTTTGTTTTCTTTTTTTCTCCCCAAGAAAAAATATTTCCCTTCACCCATTCCAAACCTATCTATTGGATTTATAGTGAAAAAATGTGTGTTTTTCTCCCTATATACACTAAAGTTCTGTAACATCCCTCTCTTCTGCTCACATGATTTGACTTATTCTTTGAGGACACTTGCATGCAAGTGATCAGGTTCAGTATATGATTTTCTGTTTCACTTATGGATTATGATGATGATGTTGTGGATATGATGTTATGCTATTTTGATATCTATGTGTAGAGAGGTGTTATTGGCAGGTTTCTCCTGAATGTGCAGGACACTTGATAGATTGAGGATTCTGATCGCATCGATGGACCTACTTGGACTCTGGATCGAGTTAGGGAGTGGACTATATATGGTTTGGGTATTTTTGCTTATGCACATGTGACATATGATCGGGTATCTTATGATGTGGTTTATGGATCGCTGACATGTTTCATTGATGGATGCATTATGGTGATTTCTTGTTAATCATAATCAAATTAGGATTAAAGGGGCCATGCACAACAACTAGATATATAGAGGGAGAGGTGTGGCAGCATCCCTGCCACAACCTACTAGCACTCTCGACATGGCTCGAATTGTAGGTTAACGATTACCTAGTTCGAGAGATCCATGATGCTATGAGAAAAGACTGAGACAATCGTTCACGACGATTCTAACGAGCAAGTAATAAGGCATTGTTCTTATTCCTTAGAGGCCCATAGTCCCCCACAAGGTCACCTGATGGAGTATTGAATCCAAGGGTTTGACATCTACCAAAATCAATCAAAGACAAGTGGCACCCTTGAAGCACGTAGTGTGTCTTGAAGGGCACGTCGCAATTTTAACACATGTGAGTCAATGAACCTAGGTGCCTAGAAAAAAATAGTTGTTTGACATGATCAACCTTAAAATAAATGTTAAATGAGTAAATTTTATCAATTATAAATTTCGCTAAAAACAATTTTAAGCCTAGTTGAAAATTAAGCCTAGGTGTAAATAGGGTAAGAAGACTAAAAACTAAATAATCAATGAATAATAGGGGGGATGAAGAAAAGTAAAGTTAAGAATTTAAAGGATAAATAATTTATCTAAGAATTAATTATTGTTTATGTGCAAGACATGATAATTTGGAACTTAGACAAAAGGCAAAATGATTGCAAAAAAGAAAGTGGAAACATAGAAAAGAATCTAGTCTAGTCTAACTAAAAAACTTTCTTAAATAAAATACAATGAAGTTTTAGAAAGGCGTCAACCATTAAAAGAAAATAGAGGGAATAAAAGGACAACAAGGAGAATTTTTAGGAGAACTTTTAGAATGAGTGAGGGAAATTGACATTTAATTTAATTAAATAAATGAATTTATGGTGCATTAATGGATCGGGTGACAAGTGTACGGGGGAGAGTATTTCCTAATTAATTTTTAATAAAAATAATTTAAAGTGCAATTGGCAAGTGATCACTAAGAAGAATTCTATAAAAGTAATGGCAGAGAAAAGGAATGGACCCCGACAGGTTATGCTGTTAGAATTTCTTGGACTAATTTTTCTTGTGGGAGTTGGGATACCCAACTCGAAAAAAAGAGTTGTAGCTCGACCTTGCGAGGCGAGCTCGGAGCTAGATTTTTCTTTGGTTTTGTGCACGTCGCCCCTTTGTGGCTCGGGGGATAAGAGGGGAAGAAGGGTACTCCTAGCATTGGCTGAGGTACCAATAAAGTCTCAACTATTAGAAAACGGAAGCGAGAATAAATCTTGAAGAAAATTTTAATATTGAATTGCATAAATGATGTTAATTTCAAATTAGATTTTGTTGATTAGACTGTGCGGTATTTCTGCAGTCAATTGTAGTTTGTGCTTTTTAAGAGTAGATTCAAGCGTATTTATGCGAGGAATTCGTTTGTTGATTGAACCTTTTTTGTTTTTCTTTCTTGATAACCCCATGCTCTGAGTTTTACACAATTGACTGCGGGTTAAACCAATTTCGTTGCCCACCTTTGTGAGCCCACCGGATCCCATTTTAAAATGATTGGGACTATTTTTATACCGTTTCTTTTTCCTTGGTGAAACCCCAGGATCTGTTGTTACACGCTTGAGTGTGATAAATTGTGAAGGACAGAGAAATGCAGAGAGAAAAGAATAGTATATTCAAATGTATGAAGAAGTACAGAAAGTACAGAAGTAAGTTGAAGAACTGAAGAGCATTCAACAATAGGAAATAGCTGAGCTTATATATGCTCAAGCAAGACAAAAATAGAAAGTACAACTGTCCAGTACAGCTGGCAGTGTACGGTCATACTGTTGAGGGTACAATATATTTAACACTCCCTCTTAGACTCAACAGTTA
>ML793372.1:440392-452336 GCA_009831015.1 Picea engelmannii | reverse complement strand
TCATGAACTGATCTACAGTTTCAGACTCTGTCATTCTGAGAGTCTCGAATTGTGTCCACAAGGACTGCAGTTTAACTGTTTTTACCCTGTCATTTCCTTGGTAGGACATTTTGAGGATGTCCCAGGCCTGTTTGGAAGTACCAACACCTGTGATTTTCGAAAAAATCGAATCATCCACAGAGTTCTGTATCCAGAATTTTGCTTTGTTTTCATTGGTCCTCAGAGTTGCCTGAGGAATTCTCTGCGCATTTGTCATGGCAGTGAGGGCTGCTGGATCTGGTTCTACATAGCCAAGATCCATTGGTTCCCAACATTCTTGTGCTTGCAGGAACGATCTCATCCGAAGAGACCAAAATTCATAATTCTTACCAAGAAGGATCGGACCCTGAGTCGGGCCGAGATTGCTAGTCGACGCCATTTAAAAAAATAGAGGGAAAAATTCGTATTTACCTCCAATCTCAGAGATTGTCGATTCACCGATGGCCGATAGGAGCTTATCAGGCTTTTAGATGGCCCTTGGTCTCCTTGCAATGTGACCACGTGCCTTGTGTAAGCGCTATGGACTTTTCCCGTTCCTTTGGCTTTCAAATCGCCGAAGTGTGAAAAATAGCCTTTCAACTTTTCAACGGTCCAGATCGTGCATTGATCGGACGGTCCAGATCGTATCGGGATATCGCGAATCCGGATTTCGCGATTTTTGATGTCGAGGTTCTTTGCCTCCTCGATTTCGCGATCGCCGATATTCCGATGGCGTGCTTCCTTTCGGGACTTTTCCCGATTTCGTTGATTGCTACCACGTGTCCCGGCAGATGGACGGTCGTGATCTCTCCTCGCGATTTCGCGATATGATGTGTCCAAGACCTCTTGTCTCCAGGATCCGCGAAATGTCGAATCCCGAAAAACCGATGAACTCGCTTATCGGGACTTTTCCCGAAAGCCTCGATCTCTGCCACGCGTCTTGAGCAGATGGACGGCTAGATTTGCGTCGTGGATTTCACTGGAAAGAAACCCAATCACTTGTTCTCAGGTTTCGCGATTTTCCGAATCTCGATGTGCCGATGGCGCTTTCCTGTTCGGGACTTTTTCCGAGTCGCTGGATTTGCGCCACGCGTCCAGGATAGATGTACGGTCCTGATGCGTCCTCGGGATATCGCGACTTGCGATGCTCCAAACCTCTGTTAATGTGAAACCCCGAATGCCAATACGCTGACGGTGCCCTTGATGTCCGCCACGTGTCCGCTAAAAAATGGACGACTGAGATCTTATCGGGATTTCGCGTATCGCGATTTCGCGACTTGCGATGTCAAGTTTCTTTGACAGCTTGAAACCCCGAATGCCGAAATGCCGACGGGTGCTATGATGTTCGCCACGTGTCCTAACAAACGAACGACTGAGATCGTATCTCTATATCGCGTATCGCGATTTTGCGAGTTGCGAGGTCCCGTTGCAATGTCTTTGAAAACCCCGAACTCCGAAATGCCGATATGACGATGCGTCGATCTGCTGCCATCTGTCCTCTGAAATGGACGGCTGTGATTGTTTCGAGATTTCATGATTTTGCGTATCGGAGTTTTTGGAGAGCTGATTCTTTCGCTCGTCCAACTCCCGATTCTCGATTTTGCGATGGAATAGGATCTCGCCACGTGTCTCTTGATGAACGGTCAAGATGACGTCGGGATTTCTCAAGTGAAAAAACCTCCTGTGCGCTCCACATGACTAATCGTCGTGCAACTTCTTGCTGATCTAACGGCTGTCGGGCCTGTGTTCAAGATCTGGCGGCTGAAATTCTTTCGCCTTTTTCGGCGTTCTCCTCGTCCCTTCTGGTCTGGTTTCCCACCTTGGAACCATTCGCAGGATGAATTGCACGGCTTCAATGGCTGTTCTTTGCGCCTGAGATGCGTTCTTTACACCTGTGGTTGAAAGATTCGTGAATCTTTCAAAGATTTGAAAGAATTTCACGATTTCTTCGTGATCTGCTAGAATCTTTGACAGATTTGAGCTATTTTCAAAAATCTTTAAACGATTCAGCCTTCTGCTTGAATCTTTAACGAATTGAAGCGAAATCTTCAAGTTCTTTAAACTTCTTTCGTTCTGCAGCTCTTCTGCGTCAATCTTTGAYGATTCTTTGAGAAAATTGTGCAGGTTTCTTCTTCTGCGATCTCTGCTTCCTCCGCTAACTTCTCACGGCGATCTTTAAAGAGTATTGCAGACAGCTTTCCAAACCTTGTGAAAAGTCTGTGACGCGTGCTCTCAAGATCCGTGAGGCTCTACGCTGTGAGGATCGAGTTGCTCTCCTGTCTGTGTGAAGAGGCTTCCTGCTGAAGCTCTGATACCATGATAAATTGTGAAGGACAGAGAAATGCAGAGAGAAAAGAATAGTATATTCAAATGTATGAAGAAGTACAGAAAGTACAGAAGTAAGTTGAAGAACTGAAGAGCATTCAACAATAGGAAATAGCTAAGCTTATATATGCTCAAGCAAGACAAAAATAGAAAGTACAATTGTCCAGTACAGCTGGCAGTGTACGGTCATACTGTTGAGGGTACAATATATTTAACAGAGTGTTGTTTAAAACATTTTTCGTTCTCCCTCCCTGACAGTTCGGGCTCATCTGAGCGCCCCTTCCTTGCCCCCTCCTTGGCAGTTGGGGTTTCACAAAGTGCCCTTCCTTTGCCTCTCTTTGACAGAGAATGGGCTCTCTTCTGACTGCCCTTCCTCTTCACTCAACCCTCTGACAAAGCTCGGGCTCGCCTAGCGAATGCGCTTTCTCTCCTGTAGCGTTCACCCTGCCATTTGAGTTTCAATCCAGCGACTTCATGCCTATGAATGGTGAGTTTGGCTTGGGCGTTTATTTTGGTGAGTCATCCTTGGACAACATTTTACTCAACTTACTCTGCGTTTTTATGCTCGAATTACCCACGAATTTCTTGCCCTAGATCTGCGAATTGTTTGGCTTTCCTCCATCAAATACCAAGATCCCTTCTGTAGTGTTTTCGCCCAGTTTATTTTACCTTCGCTCAGCCTGGTATTGCGGTTTTTCTCTGCGTCTAGATACTCCTTGCCAGTGTGGATATTACCTCTCCATGCACAGCGTAACTCCTTGGTTAGGCTCAGCGAAACTCGTTTTCTTACCAGCGATTTTCGGGATCTCTTGCCCGCGATTTGCGTGCTCATGTGCCACTCATTACTCATCCTTCGCTTGTCTCTTCTCTGCATATGTAATTTCCCTTTAATGCGCAGCCTTTTGTTGTCTTAACACCCAACGGGTTGCACTCATCACCCAACGAATTAATGCCTTGACGCCCAGCAATTTCGCCGCTTCCACTCAGCTAATTTGTTGTCCTTCTCTCTGCGTCTTTCCCTTCCCCTTTATAACGGTTGGGTAGGTGGCCTCAGACACCTTGTTTACAGAGCTTACAACCTTGGACTCTTAAATCTTCCTAAGGGTATACAATACCCCATATATTTTACCCGATGCGGTGTTGGTTTCCCTCTTATGTCGAGAGGGATATTGGACTAACTCCTACCAAGTGTATTGGGTTGAGAGGAACTCCCAGACTTTCCTTTACCTACCATAAGGGTTGGGACGTCGTCTTCTTGCTTGGGTTAAAATGTTTTAGTTCCTTCTTAAGGAGGCTATTCGCAATCCTTAGTTTATCCTTTAAATTCCAAAGAATAACTAAGTAATTTAACCTATCTTTTTATAACCTTTGATACACTAAATATAGACATAAGCGCAATCTTTAGTTATAACTATTGCTTTTTAGCTTTAGAGGTTTTTGAGATTAGTCGGTATGTTGAAGTAATATGATTTTTTATCGTCATTGCACTATAATAGAGTTATTGTAATGGTGGTAGAATTTTCTTAATTGCAGAATAATGGATAAATTGTGGTGGTAGTAACGAAAAGTTTTGGTTATTAGGTTGTTAAATTACCCTTGCTTTATGAGAATTGAATGTGAGTTATACCTTATACTCATGATGTTTATGGTTCATGTTGAAGTTTATTGAACTACCTAGTTAGTTGTTCAATCATGATGGCATTACCAATGTTAGATCTTACCTTATGAATTGTTGATTCTTGAACAAGAGATTATTTTGTTTTATTGATGTTGAATTCTAAAATAATTAGATTTTTCTTGCGTAATTAAATGACGTGATGTATGATCGGGTATGTAATAATATTTCCTCTACGCCTTCGAACAAAACTTTTGATTTATCCTGCACCTTGAATTGAATGTGATAGGATTTTTGCATTTTGAATAAAAGTAATGATTATGTTTACATTTTTATGTTGACGTATGTTGGTTTTAAAGTTGTTTACTCTTGTGTTAGATATTTGTTGATGTGAAAATGACTAACTAAATGGATTAATTGTGCACATTGAATGATGTTGAATCATGTTTAATCTAATAATTCGGTCATGCGCGCACCCTGAAAATAATGTTGATTATTGTTGAATCTAATTATCGGTTACACGAATTTCTCGAAAAGAATGTTGATTGGTTGTTAAATTCAGTGTTTAGATCAATCCCGTGCCTTGGAAACAATTTTGATTCATGATCATTAGACAATATACTTCTTGCGTGCCATGAAACTATGATGTAATGAACGATGGTTTAGATATTAGACCTCTTGCACAATTTGAAATTAACTGATAATTGCTCTTATGCCTTGGATTTAATGTGTTGTATGATGGGCTATGCGATTAGTTAGGATATTTGCACACCATGAATTTAATGTCGATGTATGATCGATAAAGATGATGATTCCCTTGGCACCTTGATTATTGATGTTTAGGACTGATTAATTGATCTAGTTGATGTTGGACTTAATTGTGAGTAGGATTTAGACACCTCCTTGTTCCTTAGAACAGTCGCCAACCCTGATACCTTAAATGGTTAAAATCAATTGGAACTTGGGCCTGAGCATTGTTTATGTGTCCTAGAGGTCCTAACCTTACAGGGTAGGTTGGACGGGTAGTGATTTTATATTCATTATCTAATTGTATGCTATTGTAAATTGTCTCATGATGATTATGATGTGCTAATCGGCTTCTTATTTATGTTTATGTGCCCCTATCCTTTATTGATGCTTGGATACATCTTTAGTGATTTTCACGATGAGTAGTTGGTACATATTTTACTTATGATATTATTGATTAGGTGTTGTTGTGATCTTGTGTTGATGTTAATTCCTTAATGAAAAAAAAGATGAATACTACATATGACCAAATTTGCCAAAGGTTTTCGTTGATATTTCTGCACATATCCATTGCACTTTCCATGACATCAAAGACTATTTTTCATGGAACTTTTTTTGTTTCTATATCCACGAACCAGGTATTGGTGGAAACAACGATAACATAAGATCGACATGTGTCATCATCCTCAAGATAGATTTACATTAAAAAGTGTTGCAATAGTGACGAAATATCGTCGTAATAGGGACAAAAAACTATACCAAAGTAAAAAACTCAGCAACGGATTACGACACAGATTCCATAAGTGTGATAGAAAAGCGTGGAAATTTTCAACGAAAAAGCATGGAAATAGTGACGAAAACTCTTGGCAGAGAAAAAAATCACGAAGATCTTACAATGCAGATGCTATATGTGCGACGAAAAACCATGAAAAGGGTGACAAACTTTCATGGCAGTAGCGACGAAAATCCTTGTTAGAGTAAAACCTAATTATTAGCTTGTGACGAACTTTCATTGATATTGCCACACCTCCTGTAGGTTTTGAAAAAAAAAATATCTACATGAGAAGCTTGATGTTGGGATTCGTGAGATCTTCTAAATCAATATGTATGATATCCACCATTTCTTATTGTTATAAAAATTCAGTAATATTATAGCATTGTGAATTGAAACTTATCTTCGGTAAACATTAACGATACAAATGATTTTTGTGAAATATCTACACTAATGGAAAGGTTTCAGAAGAAATTGTCTACAATGAATTCAACTATGGGAGTGGATGGGGGACATAATTAGAATTAGGGTAATAGGGCTCTATGGAATTATGTGGATCATCTCTCACTATGATTTTATAATTATTATGAAGTGGGGTATACTGAAAGGAATTACTTATATCCTCACCGTCCTTGATGTGGGTACTACCAAAAGACAATACATAATACACATGATTGTGTACAATTGGTTAATAAATGGGAGGAACAATACATGAGATAGAGTAGTGATAATATGGTGAATTGTGAGCTTTATATCCACGGTGAAAATATAGTAGGTTGTGCCTACATTGGGATCAATATCGTCACCTAGTTTGGAGCCAATTCTAGCACAAACATGAGAGATGCAAATCAAGGACCCTTATATCAAGCTTTATAGTGAGCACCAAGGTTTGATGTACTATGAAAGAAATGTTACTTTAAATATGTAATTAAGGTGATGTAGGAATCTATTCATGCTAAAAACAGAGTTACTATGAATGCAAGAAATAGAAAACCTTCCATAATTTGGCCTCTAAACCAATGCATGATTCTACTAGTCTATATAGTGGAAGATGAAGTCAAATAATTTTTTAAAAGTTTTCTATAGATAATAGACAATGATAAATCCACAAAAATTTTAAGGGAGGTCCTTGGGCCAATTTTAGAGTCACCAATAGAGGCACAAGATAGGCCCTTAAACCATGTCCAATGAACAAGGTATGGAAAATAATTTATCTTAAATGCATTGATTAAATGATATGAAGTGTGAGAAGTTATCCTTAACTTTGGGTTGAATGTTAACATCCTACTAAAGTAATCGTGGGAACTCATGGGATGACCAAATTGGGTCCACTTGTCTATCTAGTGGTAGTTGGTGAACTAATCACACATTTTCCCCATTGTCAAATTGGTGAGATGGAATTTTATCTCGATTGTATGAATATTTATGCTTACTTTGAGTTCATTGACATAGTAGATGACAAATATCCATACCTAGTATTGTAATGGATTGATTGGTAATTTGATAATGATATCATTTTATAAGAAGGGTTATTGGATGGTATATCCATTGGATCTAATGTAGGGAAATACATTTTTTAAATAGATAGAGGAAGTATTGGATGATGGTGTCTTCGATAATCTCACCATAGGATAGTGGGAAGACTACATTAATCCAACTGCTAGTAGAAAGTTGAGTTGGAGAATAGTATTCTCCTATGTCATTTATTCAAAAGTGCCCATTACTTTTGGGCCACCTAGGGAGTATGATAATTAATTTACACAAATATGCACACTACCAAATTCCATTAAGTGGATTCATGTAGAGATTGAAGATCCACTAGTGTTGAATGGCACAACTAATGCCACAAAGTTTATGGAACACATAACTTAACACATCATGTTTGAATAGAGGGTATAAACATTAGATATCACCTTAGTATATATCCTTGAATGATTTTGGGAATTTCATTATGAACTTTGGACTCACAAGAAGATATCGTAGGACTAGGAACCTACTAGACATAAGGTTTGTGTTGACCCATGTTCCCATCCATCAATCTTGATAAGGACAAGATATTGATATGATCCGAAATACTTTGAAATTCCAAGTCATAGGGATTATGAGGGGATATATATATAAGAGTAGTGTAACTTAACAAAACATATAAGGCTATACGAGCTCAAACCGTAGACCTTCTCGGTAGAAAAGATAAAATTTCTTATTATCAAAATAATTTGAACTCTTCCAAGAACCCAACATGCATTTTATCGCATTGGGTTCTTTCATTAAAGGATATTGTTTTCTAATGAACTAGTTAATTCATTTCATCTCCTAGGAACATGAATATAAGTAATAAATGGAAAATAACACTCAAGGATTCTCACCTGCAAAAGATTCCGTCGAAGAGTAGGATCATGAACATAAATCAATATTTTCCAAATAGTCCCTACAATTCAATGGTACTTCCTATATAGTGGAGCAAGTGTATCATTGTGAAAATCATTAGCATACACAAGGAATTTCTATTTAGTAGTGGGTGCATAAATCTGTGCCCACCTTAGAGTCATTGTTGAAGAATTGGTACCTACAGAAGAAAAATGCAATGATAGATGACCTACTGGCCATAACTACAATTTAAGTTCTGTGACACTTTTCAACTTTGTGAGGAAGATATGTTGATTAGTGGGTATATGAAACACATTCAATGTTTCCCACTAATGGGACTACCATAATGTTTGACAATATATTATGTAGAGGATGATGTCACAAAATAATTTCATTCTCTATGGTTTGAATAAATAGAGGTGCACCATGTAGTCACATAATCCAAGAATACCGACTATCTAGTTCACTATCATGGGATATTGAAGACAAATAGTCAATTTCAGTATGGAGGATGTGTCTAAGTTGGATATTATTGGTGACTATTTGTATGAAAACATCATTACAGACATTGTATATTTTATTCTAGAGTACACTCACCTATTCCCATGCAGCATCTTTGAGATGAAAAGTGTGAGAGGAGAACATTGGGAGATGAATATAGAATTCAAGTCTGACACATGATCTACCAAGAAGTGACTATATAAGATGCATTCACATTATAAGGAATATGATATACAATAGATATGTGATATGCTAACTATTGGTTAGATATTTTCAGTGGAACAAGAAGATTCCATTAGTCTAATAGTCATCTAGGGTGTGAAAAATGTGGAATACATTTTTCTATTGAATTTTTTAGATTGAGTAAGGCCTACATACATGATCCCTTTCATACACGTTTTAGTCATGAGATAACCAAGAAAGTGGCAAGGAATAAACCTTACACCTTCATAGTAGGATTATTTGGCTATCATAATATCTGTATCATCAAGCAGGGTAATATGAACACCATTTTTTATATGGAATGGTGATTATATGCATACAATCTCATGTTGTTTGGCCCAAGTAATGAACCAATTATGTTCTCTAGAATCATGTTTGTTATGTTCAATGAGTATATCCATAATTTCCTTAAGCTATATTTTCAATTATTGGCAATGTATATCTAGCTAAAGGGTCACATGGCTAAACTAATGTTGGTGATGGAAAGACGTTGATTGATCTAGTTGTACCTAAATATTTAGAATTTCATTTTTTACACCCGGTTCAACATCCTCTTGGATCATATTATCTACAAGGAAGGATGTTTAGTCAAACTAATGAAAATAATAGTAATTTTAGAATATGTATTCACTAGAGAATGACCCTCTGTTATGGTCATGTAGGGTATTACCATATTTTTATCATGGGTCATGCTCAACCAATAATGTAGAAGGAGGAAATACTATGAAAAGGTGTCCCATTTGTATGGATTATAGAATCTGAAAAGGGTTTTTCCAAGTTAAAATGGTGGATGGTTGTGGCTCCAATTATTTTTTTTCCTAATCGGTCAAAAATTTTCCATGTCCATGTGGATTCCACTACCATTACATTGGAAACATGTTGGCATATCCGGGGGAACACATGCTACACCAACCAAGGTAATTTTCTAGAAAAAAATTGTAATTACACAACCATGAAATGAAAAGGCCTAGTGATGGCATATATGCTACAAAATTTCAAGTATTATCTTCTGGACCATTTCTTCAAGTTGTTCATTGATAATTTAGTGGTCAATTATTTGGTTAACAATACAATGTTGGAAGGTTAATTCTATTGATGTTTGCTACTATTTTAGGAGTTTTATTTTGAAGTGGTGGTTAAACTAGGTAAATAAAATGTGGGACCTAATCACTTCTCGAAAATCCACAATTGGAACAATGTTGGGATAGATCATAAAGTGTTGAATTTAGATATATTTTTCATGGAAGCAGTTCTTGAATTCTTCACTAATATTTCCAACTTCAAATACAAATATACACGCACTAGAAGAATATGGTAATAGTAAAGATTGATAGCTTATAATTAGGGATAAAAATTAGTAGTTAACCATACAGTACTTGCACACATTAGCAATGGACGAGATTCTTGACTACTATCTGTTGGATCATGAATGATAGTTGGTGCTCTAGGAATCCCATGATGGACATAGAAACATACATTATAGTAAGAAGACACAACTATCACAACATACATTACAATGAGACATGTTTGATGAAAGTATCATTCAACTAGGATAGAGTGCACTCTCTACTCCATTATTCATATTATTATCTTCATTCACTCCTATCAGTATATGTTCTCCCTTTATCTTCTATCATTTGTTTACTTAGGGTTCATATGTGTGTGTGTGTGTGTGTGGTTAAGATTTTTAACTAAAAATTTGTTATAGTTGTATTGGTCAATGTAAGAATACAAAAAAAGGTTTTTGCCACAGTCTATGATTCATACGGTGTTAAAATCATTGATGCTTGTCTACCAAAAATGCAATTCTATCCTTTCATGAGGATTGTGAACTTTTACTAGTATAAAACCTACTTTAAAAAACATGCGAAAACCATTACCTTATCATTGTCCTTTCGCCAGATCCATTATCCCATACAACTTGATAAGAGTTGTCCATGAGATGCATTTCCATCATTAAGACTTGCATGAATCATAAAAGACAAATTATTTATATGAGTAAATAATATATAAGCAAATAAGCATGCATTTAGTTATGTAAAATAATCCATAAAAAACTTAAGTGGTCCCATACCTTAATGAGATTCTCTTTGTTTCAAGAATAGGTTATTCTCTACTGAAAAGGGCCAACCATGTGAAGGTGGAAGCTCATATGGCCCCTCCCCCCCCTCACATCACTCTCAATTCCCCATACCCAACAAATGATTTTTGTTTATATAGAAAAAATATAGACATTCATGCATAACTAGGATAGTCATAAAAAAATATGAACATATAAACATTGAATCAAATGAACATATAAACATCTATAAACATCCAAATACAAGTCATGAATTTATACATCTAATTTTTCTTTGATTTATGTTTTTTTACATTCATAAAATCGACAGTTGTGGTATCATAATCATCCAAGGACATTGCATGTCTTGTTCCTTGTCCTTCTATTGTTTGTGTTTCCACGTGCTCATGTACCATACTTCTGGTACATCATTGAGAAGGGCATCGAGGCATCTATGTAGGGTCGTGAACTGCAACAACGAAAATGATCATATTGATATGTTGAAATATAATTGAAATAACTAATTCATTATTTTGATTAACATTACACTATTGCTCTTTACATGTCTTTGCAGATGTGACAGTTGGTGCACTAATTTCTTGTCCACTTGGTTCCTCTCGCAGTTCACCCTCCTAATCTACATGCTCTTCAATTTTGAGAAAATAATATATAAGTATAAGTCAGGAAATAAATATCTACAATCACAATAAATATTTCTAATTTTGAAGCATACATACCAGAATTGGTACTCTTCTCCCCACTATCATTGGACATGTGCACCCTTGTATGACATGGTGTTTGTTGAATACCGCTAGATTCACTATTGCGGTAGCACTGTTGCTTGAAAAAAAACATAAATACTTAGTTAAGGGTGATATAAGAAATTATGAATAGACTTTACAAGCATGCTACTGCGGTCTCCTTATTAATTTTATTTACCTGTGTGGCTGGGGAGATTGGATTCTAGCCCAAGATTTTCCTATATTCAATCACACTTTTAAAACCATTCTTATTGTAGTGTCCCCAAGGCCGAGCCCCGTTACAGATCATGTTCTATGCAAAGAATTGTAAATGTGTTCTATAGGCTGGTGAGCCAAGTTTTGTATAAGCTGTAGGCTTATGTGTTTTGTTAGGCCAGAGATCCTAAGTGTTGAAGGCCAGGAGCCTGTTGATGTACTTGTTGTTAAATTATGTACCAAGGCAAGTGTTTCTCTTCCCTAGGCCCTAAGGGGGAGAAATTGCCGAATATGGGTCTTAGTCAAATTAATTTGTGAGATGCAAATTAAAAGATAACTTTATGATTAAAGTGAGGGTGAGT
>ML793372.1:390643-425989 GCA_009831015.1 Picea engelmannii | reverse complement strand
AAAGTGAAAGCTAGCAGGAGTTCCCTAAAATTGGGAAGTTGCGCCAAGTTGGCAGCGAGATTCTGCGGGCCATTTGAGATCCTAGAAAGGATTGGGCCAGTTGCATACATGCTTGCATTACCTGCATATATGACTGTACATAACGTGTTTCATGTTTCACTGCTTAAGAAATATGTACCTGATGCTAATCATGTTATTGATTGGACTATGATTCAGGTGGAACCAGAAGGTGTCCTGCAAGTGCATCCTGTGTGCATATTGGGCAGGAAAAACAAGCAGCTCCGAAATCGAGCCATAGAGCTTGTAAAGGTCCAGTGGAACTGGTACGGTCCTGAGGACGTGACATGGGAGCATGCAGATATTATGCGGGCAGAGTACCCGCATATTTTTGAAAATTTTGAAGGACACGCAGAGGCAGTGTAAGTTGCACTTAGGACAGTGCAAAAATAAGGGGAGGGGGATTGTAGTGTCCCCAAGGCCGAGCCCCGTTACAGATCATGTTCTATGAAAAGAATTGTAAATATGTTCTATAGGCTGGTGAGCCAAGTTTTGTATAAGTTGTAGGCTTATGTGTTTTGTTAGGCCAGAGAGCCTAAGTGTTGAAGGCCAGGAGCCTGTTGATGTACTTGTATGTATGCAGGTCAATTAATAAAATATAAATACCGCCAGTGCAGACCGACCACGATGAATGAGTGATGGGGGACTTAGCGTCCACAGAGTGGGCAAGGGATCAGGGGCTGGAAGGTGGGAAAGGAGCTGAGTGAGAGCCTAGGGGGCTTAAGCCTAGAATAATATTTTAATTTTATTTCCTAAAAATCCATATGCACATTCTTTTATCTTATGTCCTTTTGGAAGGACCGTGAGTTCCCAAGTGGTGGAAGGAAGGTGTACGGATGGAATGCATGCAGTTCCCAGGGTGACAAGTGTCAACCCTGGTGCATGCAAATAAAATAGAGGAAGCAAGCCGTGAGGGGGGTTCTGATTCCATTCGACCGATTGCCTGGGGGGAACTGTAGGAGCTAGTCTACAAGAAGCCCCGTGTATGTCTGTTACAGGGAGGAAGCCTGTGTTTTGTCTGAAGAAACCATGTACACCCATGCTCCAAACGATGAGTCTGTGTCTGTGCTAGGTAACCCAGAAACGCATTCCTGAACCAGAATCCCTGTGCTGGGCTTGAGTGGAAGCATCCTGTGGTTGTATGGGAAATGCTGAGCTAGCCTGTGTTTGGAGCCTGTCCCGAAATCATCACCGCGATATCATCCAGTGATTGTTGAACCATTTTTGGAAGCATTTGTCTGAGTTTACTGTGGATTGTTGTGACCATGCAGTACTAGACTGCGTGAGGCTTGTTGGCCTGTGAGTGACTCCTCCAGGTGAGAGAGTGCACAGAGGGAGAAGAGAACTCCTGGAAGAAATCCCTGTAGCTGCCATAGAGCCCAGAGACTTCCAGTCCGGTCTGTTCCTGTAACCCAAGGTAAGGGGGACTGGCAGCCGAAGGACTGTCTAGGTGATAGAGAAGGTGCACTCCCCTGGGGTGGAGCAGGCATGTGGGGAACGAGGGTCTGTGGGCAGTGAGCGTGGGAGATTCCTGGGAGAGCTTCTTCCTGATGAATGTGTATGTGTTATCTTCCGTGTAACCTCAGCCTGAGTCTAGATTCCTTGCCCCAGGGTGGATCTCGGTCCCATCTCGGGGGTGACCTACTGTTGAGATGATGAACAGTGTGGTCTAAGGCTGGGAGGTTCGTGGAAGGCCTGCACTTGGTTGGTGAATTCTACAACTATTAAAAGATAAGTATCTGAATTATGTTTTATCCCATTTGGCATGACTGTGTTGTATATATTATCATGTTTTCCGTTGTGTAAATGAATTACTGTTGCATGCTATGGTTTGTTAATGGTAACGGTAACTTATATATTTTACTCTGCGAATTAAGTGTGTTTAATTGTGTTAAATGCATTTGGTTGGTAAAACCTAGTATGAGTTCTGTAGATTCCATGTACAGAACAATAACCGAGAGGTTTGGTAAAATCCGGGTAGTGAATGGGTACACTACACTTATAACCAATATTTAGGTCCTCCTCAGTGGCAGTAGTGTCGAACATATTTAACTGCAATTCATAACACCATTAAAAATACCAAAAACCTATATTTGTTCGCTACTGTTAAATAAATATTAACCACAGTTAATCATTTAAATCTTATGATTCAGGATTTTAGTTTTCCATAGCCACCTTGGACTAGTTTATGATGCCTGTTCTTTTCCATTGTAGCCTTGGTTGCTTTGGAGGCGTCTAGTAGCCTACATGTGAAATTAAAAAAAAAAAATAGATATCGAAATTGTTACTTAAAATAGGAAAAAAAAACATAAATGATCATATTTCACTAATAATATGACATGTCTTGTACCTTGCTTGACCAACTCATGGATGTCTTCCATGTTTTTTAAACAAGTTCTCCTTTGCATCCTCTATCAAAGCCTTCCACTCTTTCTCTGGAACCATGGGAGGGTGCTCATGCTTGAGGTCTAATTGCAATTTCTCCCTATATTGGGCCCTGGTACATTTTAAATTCTCCTCGGCTAACTTTGTAACCACTTTCTTTTTGAAAGTGTTTCTGAACAAATTTACCATGTGGTCTATTAAATCATCTTTATTTTTTCTATCTTGGCCATTCCGTCATGTGAGAATGGTGGGGCCAAAAATCTCCAATGCTTTGTCATTTAAGTTTCCATAGAAAAAATAGTTTCCTGCAGAAACATGTTATCCATTAATTTATAATAATCTCAACAAATGCCCATTTCAATTTCATGATAAAAATGAATCAATTAATTAACAATTACCTGCAATCAACTGAATCTTGATTGGAACACATGCATCATCGACCAGAAAGGTGACATCTAGTGATATGATTCTTTTAATTTGTTCTACTCCATGAAGAATAGTTTCCTCTCCATATACAATACATTCCTCTCTAGAGTCATGTGGAGTCCTAGGCTCCAACTCATCATGCCACAGCATGTCATGCTGGTCAAAATCATTGTGCTGATCAATGGATTCGAGGGGAGCCTCGAGAGGCTAAAAAAGCCTCACTTTTACTTTGCTATGTCAACATTTTTTTTGCCTTGGACCATCACTGCTACCTATAGAAGCTGCAGGATCAACATGTTCCCAGCGCACGGGGTTTAAAAACTCCTACAAATGGAAAACTTTACTTCATCATATCATATAGAAAATATAAAACAAAAAAACAAATATGAAATTTTCATAGTTGATAAAAATATGTGAAAGTGTCACTTACCCCAAAATTAGTTATTATATTTTGTAGCTCTTTATGTCCTTGTCCTCCTCTGTTAGGGGTCTTTTTCTAAGAAAACCTAGATATTATATATTAGCCTTCTTTGGCCTTCGTTACAAATGTCATTGGGTCAGTGGAATAAAATATTTTGTCCTCATCAATATCCTTAGTGGAGGTTTCCCACATTGACCATGCCACAATACATTGATGAATACAATTAATGAGATGACCTTTAACATTTGAGAAATTTAATTTTTGTAGTCATAATTTATTATTGTATTTAGCATTTACCTGTTGAGGCACAGTGGGTTCCTTTCCATGGTCACCCTGGATAGATGTAGCGGGTTATTTTTGGCCAGGGTCACCTTGGATAGAAGTTGACAGAATAAATCAATCAACAAAATTTTTGAAATTCACATGTAACATTTACAAAATGAAATATTGGAGTAATATCAAAAAACAAATAATGAAATTTCAGAAATTTAGGTGTTGTAGTCATAAGTTCCTAGTGTATTTAACATTTACCTATTGAGGCACATCGGGTGCCTTTCCAGGGCCACCCTAGAAAGATGTAGTGGGTGATTTTCAGCCATGATCACCCTAGACAGAAGTTGACACAATAGATCAATCAACAAAAGTTATGAAATTCACCTGTAACATTAAAAAAATGAAATATTGCAGTAATATTAGAAAAAAAAAATAATGAAATTTCAGAAATTTAGTTGTTGTAGTCATAAGTTGTTACCATATTTAACATTTACCTACTGAGGCACAACGAGTGCTTTTCCACGGTCACCCTGGACAGATGTAGCGGGTGATTTTTGGCCACTGTCACCCTGGATAGAAGTTGACACTATAAATCTATGAACAAAATTTATGAAATTCACCTGTAACATTAAAAAAATGAAATATTGTAGTAATATAAAAAAATAAATAATGAAATTTAAGAAATTTAGTTGTTGTAGTCATAAGTTGTTACTGTATTTAACATTTACCTGCCGAGGCACAGTGGGTGCCTTTCCACGGTCACCCTGGACAGATGTAGCATGTGATATCGCACTGTCACTCTGGATAGATGTTGACACAATAAATTAATCAACAAGAGTTATGAAAGTAATTTTAGCATTAAAAAAATGAAATATTGCAATAATATTAGAAAATAAATAATGAAAAATGAAATATATGCAGTAAAAAATTGAAATATTGCAGCGATAAATTATAACAATGATTGATCAAAGGTTGAGTTGAATGGTATGTAATATATTTACCCCCATTTCCACACCCCTCCATCTATTCAATTTAAGTTGTAATTGATCAACAACTCTTGACTTAGAACTATTGTTTTTGTTGCACATACAAATATATGATTTCCTTCGCGTCCCTCAAATATGAAATTCAGTTTCTTAGTTGTTGTCACTGGTTATGTACTATTTATAAATCCCACAATGTTTCAAGTATCTTTTGGCCTTCCATCAATATAAATAGTTTCCCCTTTATTTTGATTGTTATCTACTAGTTTTATACAATTTTTAGCAACTCTGTATCTCCGCATACTTCGCATATATTGGACCAACATCAACCAATGATTGTATTTGTATAATGGTCCAACATACTCCATCACTTTAGTTATAGTTCCATAGATAACCTTTATGCCATCCATGGAAAATAATCCTAATCCATGTAAGGACGAAGGAGCAATGCGATACATCCTCTGACTGATGAAGAAATCTATGTGCACTTGAGGTAGCTCCTTAGGCACCCATCATTGCACTAGATTTCTATACCTCAAGGAAAACTCAATGTCACCTATGCCCTCAACATAATAATCACATGGCCCTCCGTTGGAAATAAAAAATTCCATGCATATACGAAATATTTTCCTTACCTTTTCGGATCTAGTTGATCTAGAACCTTTAGATCTTGTACAACACGTCTCACTTTAAACCTCTCTTAGTATATGTTGATCATCACTTGAGAAAGATAGATCCGACAAATACCTATTTGGTGGTACCTACACTTGTTAAAACAAGAAGATAATTTATCGCGCGAATACAAGTTTGTGGTACCAACACAATTGCATATAGTTGCATAAGTTGAAAATAGTTTCAATATAGTTGCATATAGTTGCATAAAGTTGCATATAGCTGTATATAGTTTCATAGTTGCATATAGTTGCAAGAGTTGCATATTTTCATATAGTTGCATATAGTTGCATAAGTTGCATATAGTTTCATAAGTTGTATTGTTGCGTATAGTTGCATTGTTGCATAAAGTTGCAGGTTTCATAAAGTTGCATAAAGTTGCATAAGTTCCATAAAGTTGCATGTTGCATAAAGTTGCATAAGTTGCATGTTGCATAAAGTTTCATAAGTTTCATTATTTGTCATAAGTTCCTTGGTCATATCTTTGTCTATGATAGATGCTTTGGCCAACACATTTAGGTCCCTCCCTTACTAGTTATGACCTCTCTTGGGCCTTGTGCACTAGTTGGGTCCTTTTTAGTACAACACGTCTCACTTTCAACCTCTCTTAGTATATATTGATCATCGCTCGAGGAAGATAGATCCAAGAGATACCTATTTAGTGGTACCTACACTCGTTAAAACAAGAAGATAAGTTATCATGAGAATATAAGTTTGTTGTACCAACACAGTTGCATATAGTATCATATAGTTGCATAAGTTGCATATAGTTTCAATATAGTTGCATATAGTTGCATATAGTTGCATAAGTTTCATTGTTCCATAAAGTTTCATATATTTTGATATAGTTTCATAGTTGCATATAGTTTCATATAGTTTCATAAGTTGCATATTTTCATATAGATGGATGTAGTTTCATAGTTGCATATAGTTGCATAAGTTGCATATAGTTGAAATATAGCTTCATACAGTTGCATAACTTGCAGTGTTGCATAAAGTTGCATAGAGTTGCATGTAGTTGCATAGTTTCATATAGTTGCATATAGTTTCATATTTGCATATAGTTTCATATAGTTTCATATAGTTGCATTGTTTCATAAGTTGCATTGTTGCATAAAGTTGCATGTTGCATAAAGTTGCATAAAGTTGCCTAAGTTCCATAAAGTTTCCTAAGTTGCATAAAGTTGCTTAAGTTCCATAAAGTTGCATAAGCTGCATAAGCTGCATGTTGCATAAAGTTGCATAAGTTGTATTGTTTGTAATAAGTTCCTTGGTCATATGTTTGTCTATGGTAAATTCTTTGGCCAACACATTTAGGTCCCTCCCTTACAAGTTATGACCTCTCTTGGGCCTTGTGCACTAGTTCAGGTCTTTCTTAGTTAAGGAGCCTCCCTTGGGTCCCCAAAATACCCTAATGCATTAGGGCACACTCTCCAATGCATAAAATAAAACCAATTTTTGTGTAGTTTCATAAAGTTGCGTAAGTTCCATAAAGTTGCGTAGTTGCATGTTGAATTATAAAGTTGGATAGTGATATCGTGGTGTGTAGGAAGAGGCATATCACATTCAAAATGATCACTCTCCTCCAACTATCCAACTTTAAAGTTGCGTAAATTGCATAAAGTTGTGTAAGTTTAAAGTTGATAAATGAAGGGATTCCACCAACACTCATTTAAATTTATTTTTAATCACTTGCCAATACTTCTTTTAGTTTGTTAATATTGAGCTCACACATGAGGTAGTTTATATCTATGAGGATTTAGGATCAATTTTTCAAGCCTGAATTTGATGTGTAAATATGTATGAAGGTACTGGATCCCTTAATGACTCCTTAGTAATCTTGATGAGTTCAAGAAGTTTTGAAATCACCAAGAAACCATGTAGGAAACTCAATGTTTAATAGAATAAGAGTTCAATTTTTTTTATGAGTAATGGAGAATTCACATTGTAGAATCTCCTTCAATATTTTTGTTGTTATCTCTATGAACCATTTTGTCAAGAAAACATCTAAGTAGTTGACTTGAAGGACTTGTTGATTTCCCAATCCATAATTTTTCCTCATGATAGATAAATCACTAAGTGAGGAGACCAAAATGCCTTTAAAAGTTAGTAATTGAACCTTCATCATTGAAGTAAGAAAAGAAAGGTGTCAATTTTTTTGTATATTTGGATAATTTAGCCAAGAAAAGGAAACTTTGTAGGTTGGGAGGCCAGTGAGACTCCAAACATAGTGACTAAACCTTATTGAGCCTTAAGGTATATCATTTACCCCCAAAAATAAAAATCACTTATTCAGCGAGGTTACTCGTTGTCCAAACCAACCAATTGAGGTTATCGACTCTTGCACTCAAAAAATTCCCTCCTTGGGGTAACTCACTCACTTGTCCTTATTTGTCCTTATGACCACTCTTGGGCCTTTTTCACTAGTTGGGGTATTTTCTAGGTTGAGGAGTCTCCCTTGGGTCCCCAAACTCCCCTAATCCATTAGGGAGCACTCTTCAATGCATAAAATAAAACCAATTGTTGTGTAGTTGCATAAAGTGTTGGATTATTGAGAGGGGGGGGTGAATAAGTAATAGAGGAATTGAATACTTTTTAACCATATAATCCAAGTTTTATATCAATGAAGCATTATCATCCAATAAATTCAGAGTAAATAAGAAATGAACAAATGAACAAACATACACATACACAGTACACCAGTGTTTTATGTGGAAAACCAAATCGGGAGAAAACCACGGAACACTTTTTCTTATATGCCTTGAAGAATTACATTCATTGGAAGCACCCACTTCCTTTGTTTTCCAACAGCAACTGGAAGGATGCTCCAACCCCCTAGTTTCTCAGGCTACAAACTAAGGGAATATCCAACTCCTTAATTCTCAGGCTACAACCAGAAGGAGTCTACAACCCCCTATGTTCTTCATCTACAACCAAAAGGTAGCTACAACCACCTGTCCTTGCCCCGTCCTACCACCCTAAAGTAGAAGTAGAATGATGGAACCACTTCCAACCTGTCACTGTGAGATATAATGTTATAAACCTATACCAATAAATTTGAACCATGCATCAACCATGCATCAACTTGTACCTCAACCTGTAATCAACCTGTACCATAAACAAGTGCATCAACCATGCACCAACCTGTACCAAATAACTTGTAATCAAATTGTGCCATAAACAAGTGCATCCAACCATGTACCAAGTATGTACAAATCATGTTTCAACTACTCATCAACTATGACTCATCAATATGTACCAACATCATCAATTATACACCTCATTTATGTGCCAACTCATCAACTACTTGTTTCAACCATGTATTCAACATTTACCTGAACGAAAAGCCATCATCAATTTCACCATCCAAATCTGATTTGTATCTATGTAATAGACCTGGTGTATATGATCACATTCTTGTAAACCTTCCTTAACTTCAACAACAAGTGACTAGCATTTTCATCAAACTTTTCTTTAGTCTCACATGCCTAGTTTTGGATTAGTCAACAACCCTAACTTGAAGTAATCATAACTTTTGACCTGTAATGTATAAAGATATGAAACTAATACAATTTTATTCGGTGTGTTTTATGCAATTCCTCCAGGTGTCACTGCTTGGAACCTCTCATAAAAGGAGTTATAACAAAAATGGCATACCTTGATGAATTTTGGCTTATTCTAGAGAGCGACCATGTAGAGTGTGCCCCAAACAGAATATTTGTTGAATTGATATGAAACTATTACAAAACATAATACATAACGTACCCTAACCAATAGATTTGACTTCACTTAATTCAGATCCATTATGAATAAGTTATGACTCTTTTACCCGAAGCACTTGTTTTTTACTAGCTTCAGGACTAGCCACAAACCCTATTTTCCACGGAGTGTAACTCCAAAAATACAATGAACCAAAAGAAGAATTTTTTACCACCGATACTTGTATGTGTTTTATCAATGGAATATAAATTTAACGGTCTAAATCATTATAGAAAAAAAAGTTATAGAAAAAATGGTGAGATGACCTGTAAATAACATACATTAGAAAGCACCATCAAAAGAATTTATCCTTCCTCGCATTTAGGCCTTATTTTCTTTCCCTTCCCTTAGAATTTCGGCTTAGATATCCTTGGTTACCTCAAACACCTATAGATATTCAATATTCTCAAGTGTGATTAAAATGAGAGATCCTTGCCTCTTATTTATACTCTCCAAGTAGCTTCCTTAAAAACATCTTCTAGGTCACTTGGGCACACTTTCCTTATTTTAGGGTTAATCCACTTCTAATTTCTCCATTAAATTTATTATTGAAATAATTTATTTTTTATTCATATTGAATTATAATACACTCATTACTTCAATTTATTATATACCTTTTAAAAACTCTTAAACCACTTTGACTACTTTGACCTTTCGAGGCTTTTAGATGACATATGAGGGTCCTCCAACTTCGTAAGGCCATAACTCTCAAACTGTGAGGAGTTATGTGACTTTCCAAATACCACCAAAAATGGAATGACATGAAATATCCATATGGAATAGTATTATCTAAAAATATATCATAACTCATACCGTTATCTATCAAACAAACTTGGGTCCATTACCCAAACCTAGGGTTTCCAACTTCTCATGGCCATAACTCTCTAACCATGAGGAGTTATGTGACATTACACATACCACTAGAAATGGAATGAAAAGAACTATCCATATAGGATGGTTTACCTAACAAATTCATTGTCCTTCATCTCATTATTCCACAATTAAGCATGGGTTCTCTTACTCTGCAAAGCGTCTTCCCGTGATGGATTTCACCATAACGAGACCACTTTGGAGTTCATACATATTTACTTCTTATAAACCATGAAAAGAGAATAATGAGTCATCTTTACATCAAACAATATTGGGTCCATAACCCAAACCTTTATGTTGTGGGGCTTTCTTCAAGGGTTGATATCAATGACAACCAACCTTAATCAACAATATCCCCCTTTGGCATTGATGGCAACACTCTAATGCAATACTTAAATCATATCACTCATGCTCCCTCTGGAGCCATGCCTCTATCCTCTGTATTTGAAAATTTTTCCTCTGTCCTCTGCATCTAATAAATCTTCTCCCCCTCAAACCATGCCTCTGTCCTCTGTATCTGATAAATTTTCCTCTTTCCTCTGCATCTAATAAATCTTCTCCGCCTGGAACCATGCCTCTGTCCTCTGCATATGATAAATCTCTCCCCCTTTGTCATCAATTTCAAAGGTATATTTCCATCTGGAGCTGCTCCCCCTGACTGAACTGTCCTCTTATGGTGATTCCTCATGTACATATAAGACATATAACATGAGCATTCAAAAAGCATTCATTTTGAAGTATAAATAACTCCAAGTCTTTGGTGAAGATATTCAAAATCTTCCCATGGAAGTGGTTTTATAAAGATGTCTGCCACTTGTTATTTTGTGCCCACATATTCAATTCTGATGTTATTTTGTGAAACTTGTTCCTGTAGAAAGTGATACTTGATTGGAATGTGCTTTGCCTTGGAGTGCATCATGAGGTTTTTTGAGATACTGATGGCACTTGTATTATCACAATATTTTGGAATGGGCTCATCATACTCAACCTGTATATCTGTTAAAGTTTGTTTCATCCAAAGAACATGTGTACAACATGTTTCTACTGCAATATACTATGCCTCAGATGTAGATAGAGATACTAATGATTGTTTCTTTCTTATCCATGATAACAAACAATATCCTAAGTAGAATGTTTCTCCATAGGTGCTTCGTCGGTCATCAATACAACTTTCCCAATCTGCATCTATGTAGGAAATAAGTGATAGATATTTTACTTTTGGATACTATAATCCAAACTCTTATGTTCCTTTGAGATATCTAAAAATCCTCTTTACTACTAATACATGTGATTCATTTGGTTCTGATTGAAATCATGCCACCTATCCAACTTATTGCATTACATCTGGTATGGATGTTGTCACATATAGTAGGTTGCTAATCATTGAACTATATTGCTTCTGATCTGTAGACTTTGAATCATCATCTTTGTTCAACTTACAACTGGTTTGCATGGGAGTGATAACTGGTTTGCAATCTTCCATTCCGAACCTCTTTAGCATTTCTCTGATATACTTGGTTTGAGAAATAAAAAATCCTTGGTTGCTTTGGCGTAGCTGAAGTCCCAGAAAGAAGGATATTTCTCCAGGTAATGACATTTCAAATTCATTTTTCATGTCTTTTTCAAATTTCTAGCTTAACCTGTCATCATCACTACCAAAAATAATATCATCAACATAAACTTCAATTAATAAAATATTACCTTGACATACCTTGATGTAGAGATTGTTGTCTGCACTTCCTTTTCTGAACCTTTCCTGCTGCAGATACTTATCTAGTCTAGAGTACCATGCTCTAGGATCCTGTTTTAGACCATACAATTGAAATCCTTCTGGTTGTTCAATGTAGACTTCTTCTTCAAGTTCCCCATTCATAAAAGTTGATTTTACGTCCATCTGATATACTTTAACATTTTTGGAGCGTGCATAAGCTAAAAGTAAACAGATTGCTTCCATTCTAGCAACTGGGGTAAATGTCTCTTCAAATTCAATTCCTTCAATCTGTGCATATCCTTTACATACCAATATAGATTTGTTCCTTGTAACCTGTCCATATTCATTCAATTTATTCCTGAAAACCCATTTTGTTCTAATCACATTCTTATTCTTTAGTCTTAGAACCAATTCCCAAGTGTCATTTTTCTCTATTTGATCCAATTATGCATCCATGACCTTATTCCAAAATTAATCTTTGTTGGCTTCTTCAAAACAATTTGGTTCAATTGTAGATAAGAGTGCTAGGTGTGTTTTTTCTGGTGAATGGATTTTTCTTCTAGTCTTAACTCCTACATCTTTGTTTCCAATAATCTGATCTGAAGGATGATATTTCTGTACTCATTTGCTAGGAGTATTTGGAGATACTTTCTAAACTTTCTCTTCTACTTCTATCAGATTATCTTCATCTTCATCTTCCTCTTCTACCTCTTTTTCATACTCTTCTTCCAAAAGTTGTTCCATTGATTTGTTTTTTTCTTCCTTTTATTCTAGTCTGCCTATTTCATTAATTGTTACGTTGATGCTTTCCACAACTTTGTTCAATCTTAGATTGTAACACTTGTATTCTTTCCTTGTACTTGAGTAACCAACAAGTATTCCTTTGTCCACATGAGAGTCAAACTTTCGCATTCTGCTATCTTCTCTTTTGATGTAGCAATTGCTTCCAAAAAATCTGAAGTGATTCAGATTTGTTGGTCTTCCTTTCCATAGCTCGTAGGGAGTTTTATCAATGTTGTTTATGAGCATTACTATGTTTTGAATGTGAACTGTTGTATGCACTTCCTGTGTCCAAAGTATATCTTTCAATTTGGAATCCATTAGCATTGTTCGAGCCATTTCTTGTACTATCCTATTCTTTCTTTCAATAACTCCATTCTGTTGAGGTTTCCTAGCAATGAAGAATTGCCTTTTTATTCCATGACTTCTACAATAGTCCATAAATTCCTTTGAAGTGAACTCTCCTCCATTATCAGATCTTAAACATTTAATTCTTGAATCCATCTCATTTTCAACCATTTCCTTGTAGATATTGAATTTTTCAAAAGCTTCTAACTTGTTCTTGAGAAAGCAAACTGCAGTCATTATTGTATAATCATCAACTAATAACATTTAAAGTATTTTTCACCTTTTAAGCCCTTTGTTGTAGTTGGTCCAACCAGATCAATGTGCACAATTTCCAATGGTCTTGTTGTTGAATATTCCTTTGATTTGAACTTGGTCTTTGATTTCTTTCCTTGTTGACAATGCTTGCATAAAGTGTTGGTTGGGTTTGTGATCTGAGGCATTTCTTTGACTGCTTCTCTTTTGATGACTTTGACAAGGTTATCAAAATGCATGTGACCCATTCTTCTATGCCATAGCCAACTTTCATCTTCCTTTCCTAGAAAACACTTTTCATTTCCAATTTCACTTCACACATATATGTTGTTTGAAGTTCTTGCAGCTGTACCGACCAATTTCTCTGAACCTTCTTTTCTTATCTCACACTTTTCTAAATCGAAAGTAATTTTATGACCTTGGTCACACATTTGACTCACACTTAGAAGATTAGGTTTCATATATTCTACTAGTAGATCATTTTGTGCCTTTTTGTTCTTGTTCCCAATTTGGACTATGCCTTCTCCAATGATTTTGGCTGAATTATCATTTCCGAAGGAGATTGATTCATTTTTTTTTTTTGTAATGTAGGAAATTTGTCTTTATCAACTGTCATATGTTTTGAAAATCCATTGTCAACATACCAATTGTTTTTCTTCTTCTTAGCTTGTAGACATATTATGCATTATTCATTGTTATAATGATCTTTCTTTCTTATCAATGTCGTTTTCTGAGGTTCTTATCTGTGACTGTTGTTATTCTGTTGAGGTTCTTTAAGAGGGACTGTCATTCTGCAATCCTTGACCATGTGTCCAAAATTGTTACATTTGTAACATTCCAGTTCAGTGCTCAAATATTCAAACATGTTGTAACTTGTTCTTTATGTGTCAGTAGGTCTCCTTGAATAATCCCTTTGTGTATAACTCTTAAAGTTGTTACTATTCCTGTTGTTGGCTCTGCAATTCACATCTTTATTTCCAAAATTATTACATGCATAACATAAACCAAAAAATATAGTTTCATACCTAGGAGTTGAATATCTTCTGAAAGGAGATGCTCTTATGAATCCTTCCTCTTCTTGAGGCCTATCTATCTATTGTTGATTCTGAAATCTGAATCTTTTTGGGGGAGGAGTGTCCCTGTAATATTCCTTGTATATCTTCCTATCCTCTTTAATTGTTTCTACATATCTCTTTGGATTTGTTTCTTGCTCTGTTGTTTTGGAGCTTGATCCCTTTTCTGTCTAATTGTATCCAAGTCCGGATTTGTCAAGATGAGGTTTTTTAGTGTTGATAATGTCATCCAGAACTTTTAAGCTATTCTTCATATTTTTCTTTTGAATATCCGTTCTTAGTGTGACAACCTCTGCTTCCAAGTTTCCAATGATCTTGTCCTTTTCTTCTAGTTTTTCTTTGAGTGCTTCTTCAATTCTTTTATCTTCTTCTATTTGAACCTTCAATTTTGTGATCATTTGTTCTAGTTCTCGAGTGTCCTTTTTCTTGTCTAGTTATTCTTGTAGTTTCTTGTTTTTCTTCTTTTCTCTTCTGATAACTTCTATGGAACACATTAATTCTTCTCGACGGTCAACTTCTGCCTCTTCAATTTCTTCTTTGAATTCTTCACATTCTTCTTTGACTTCTTCATATTCTTCTTCGGAGTCCTCTTTGTCGAAGTCTTTTACTGCCATGAATATAACTCTTCCTTTCTCATTGTCACTGACTTCATCTTCATCTGATGATGAGATGTCTTCTTTGGTGTATAATCTTTTCTTGAAAAATTTCTTTGTAGTTCTTTTGCCTTTATATGTGTGTTTTCATTTTGAATAACCTTCATCATTTCTCTTTTTCTTATGAGGACATTTTTTATCAAAATGACCAATGAAATCACAATTAAAGAAAATTAAAGGGAGCTTACCTCTATACCTAACGTTGGTTCCCTTGTTCAGTCTTTTGACGAAATTGGCCACTTCTTCATCATCTTCCGAGGTTTCACTACTGCTGCTATATTCTTCTTGTTCCTTTTTCTTTTGCTTTGATCTTTTGGATGCCTTGAAGGATGCTTATTTTACATCTGGATTTTCCTGCTCAGTTCTTATTTCATATGCTATGAATTCTCCATGCAATTTGTCCATGCTTATTGAGTCCAGATCCGATATTTCTTCGAGTGTTGATATCTTAGGGTTAAATCTCATAGGAGGAGATGTTAGCATCTTTTGAACAATTACAAATTCTTCAATTTCGTCTCCCAATCCTATGATTGCATTCACTGTTTCATCGTATCGTAAGAAGTAGGCTCTGATATCTTCGTCTTCCTTCATTTTTAGTTGTTCGAACTAACCTTTGTAAGTCTGAAGCTTTTTTTCTTTGACTTTTGTATCTCCTTCATAAATATTTTGAAGCTTTTCCCAAATCTCTTTAGTGGATTTACAGTGTGCAACTTTGGTGAATACCGTATCACTGAGACTATTCAAAAGTGCATTTGTGTCTTTTGAATCATTCTCACCATGTTTGACTACTTGGTGATTTGTTGGTGGAACTACTGGTGCTGTGTAACCATCTACAATTGATTGCCAAACTTGAAATCCCTATGCCTGTATATATGTTTTCATCCTTACGCTCCAAAAAACATATTTATGTCCATAAAACTGTGGTATTCAAGTTTTATATGATTTGGTACTCTCCATGATCTACCTTTCAGTGGTTAAACTGATTTCTGAAGGAACCTGCTCTGATACCAATTGTTGGATTACTGAGAGGGGGGGTGAATCAATAATAGAGCAATTGAATCCTTTTTAACAATATAATCCAAGTGTTATATCAATGAAGTATTATCATCCAATAACTGCAGAGTAAATAACCAATGAACAAATGAAAAACCATACACATACACAGTACACCAGTGTTTTATGTGGAAACCCAAATCGAAAGAAAACCACAAAATGTTTTTTCTTATATGTCTTGAAGAATTACATTCATTGGAAGCACCAAGTTCCGTTTTTTTTCAGCTACAACTAGAAGGAGGCTCCAACCCCCTAGTTTCTCAGGCTACAACCTGAGGGAAGCTCCAACTCCTCAATTTTATGGCTACAACCAAAAAGAGGCTACAACCCCCTATGTTATGTGGCTACAACTGGAAGCTGGCTACAACCACATGTCCTTGCCCCACCCTACCACCCTGAAGTAGAAGTAGAATGATGAAACCATTGTCAAACTGCAATTGTGGGATATACTACTGTAAACCTATACCAATAAATGTTAACCATGTATCAACCATGCATCAACCTGTACATCAGCCTGTAATCAACCCGTACCATAAACAAGTGCATCAACCATGCACCAACCTGTACCAAATAACCTGTAATCAACCTGTACCATAAACAAGTGCATCCAACCATGTACCAAGTATGTATCAATCATGTGTCAACTACTCATCAACTATGACTCATCAATATGTACCAACATCATCAACTATACACCTCGTGTATGTGCCAACTCATCAATTACTTGTCTCAACCATGTACTTAACACGTACCTCAACCAAAAGCCCTCATCAATTTCATCATCCAAATCTGATTTGTAGCTCTGTAATAGACCTGGTTTGTATGATCACATTCCTACAAACCTTCCTTAACTTCAAGAATAAGAGACTAGCATTTTCATCAAATTTTTCTTTAGTCTCACATGCCTAGTTTTGCATTAGTCAACAACCCTAACTTGAAGTAATCATAACTTTGTACCTGTAATGTATAAATATCTGAAACTAATGCATAATTTTCTTTAGTGTGTTTTATGCAATTCCTCCAGGTGTCACTACTTGGAACCTCTCATAAAAGGAGTTACAGAAAAAATGACATACCTTGTTGAATTATGGCTTATTCTAGAGAGAGACCTTGTAGAGCGTTCCCTGCAAGGAATATTTGTTGAATTGATATGAAACTCTTAAATAGAATACTAAATACTATAACCTAACCAACACATTTGGTTTCACTGAATTTATATCTTTTATTAATAATTTATGACGTTTTTACCTGAAACACCTATTTTTGACTAGTTTCAGGACTAGCCACAAACCCTATTTTCCACGAAGTGTAACTCCAAAAATACAATGACCCACAAGCTGAAATTTTTACCACAAATACTTGGATATTTTTTCTCAATGGAATAGAAATTTCACAATATGAGTCATTATAGAAAAAAAGTTATAGTGAAAATGGTGAGATGACCTGTAAATAACATACCTTAGAAATCACTATCAAAAGAATTTATCCTTCCTTGCATTTCGTCCTTCTTTTCTTCACCTTCCCTCAGAATTTCAGATTAGATATCCTTGGTTACCTCATAAACCTATAGATATTCAATATTTTCAAGTGTGATTAAAATTAGAGAGCCTTGCCACTTATTTATACTCTCCAAGTAGCTTCCTTAAAAACATCTTCCAGGTCACTTGGCCGCACTTTCCTTATTTTAGGGTTAACCCACTTCTAATTTATCCATTAAATTTATTATTGAAATAATTTATTTTTTATTCAATTTGAATTATAATACACTCAATACTTCACTTTATTATATACCTTTTAAAAACTCTTAAACCACTTTGACAACTTTGACCTTTTGGGGCTTCTAGATGACATATGAGGGTCCTCCAACTTCGTAAGGCCATAACTCTCAAACCGTGAGAAGTTATGTGACATTCCACATACCACCAGAAATGGAATGACATGTAATATCCATATAGAATAATATTATCTGAAAATATATCATAACTCATACCGTTATCCATCAAACAAACTTGGGTCCATTACCCAAACCTGGGATCTCCAACTTATCATGGCCATAACTCTCTAACCATGAGGAGTTATGTGATGCTCCACATACCACTGGAAATGGAATGACAAGAACTATCCATATAGGATTGTTTACCTAAAAAATTCATTGTCCTTCATCTCATTATTCCACAATTAAGCATGGGTTCTCTTACTCCACAAAGCGTCTACTCGTGAGGGATTTTACCATAAGGGGACCACTTTGGAGTTCATCCATATTTACTTATTATAAACCATGAAAAGAAAATAATTAGTCATATTTACATCAAACAATTTTGGGTCCATTACCTAAACCTTTGTGTTGCGGGGCTTTATTCAAGGGTTGACATCAATGACAACCAACCTTGATCAACATAAAGTTGCGTAAGTTGCATACAGTTGTGTAGTTTCATGTTAATTTATAAATTTGGATATTGATCTCGTGGTGTGTAGGTAGAGCCCTATCACCGTCAAAATGATCATTCTCCTCCAACTATCCAACTTTAAAGTTGCGTAAATTGCATAAAGTTGCGTAAGTTTCAAGTTGAGAAATCAAGGGATTTCACCAACACTCATTTAAATTTATTTTTAATCCCTTGCCAATATTTCTTTTAGTTTGTTGATATTGAGCTCACACATGAGGTATTTTATATCTATGAGGATTTAGGATCAATTTTTCAAGACTGAATTTTATGTGTAAATATTATGAAGTTATTGGATCCCTTAATGACTCCTTAGTATTGTTGACGAGTTGACGAAGTTTTGAAATCACCAAGAAACAATGGATGAAACTCAATGTTG
Source organism: Picea engelmannii (assembly GCA_009831015.1). Lineage (NCBI taxonomy): Eukaryota > Viridiplantae > Streptophyta > Pinopsida > Pinales > Pinaceae > Picea > Picea engelmannii. The sequence goes on along the minus strand of ML793372.1, from coordinate 407,450 downwards.
CAGAGAATAAGAGTTTAAATTTTTTTGTGAGTAATGGAGAATTCGCATTGTAGAATCTCCTTCAATATTGTTGTTGTTATCTTTATAAACCATTTTTTCAAGAAAACATCTAAGTCATTGACTTGAAGGACTTGTTGATCTCCCAATCCATAATTTTTCCTCATGATAGATAAATCACTAAGTGAGGAGACCAAAAGTCCTTTAAAAGTTAGTAATTGAAACTTCATCATCGAAGTAAGAAAAGAAAGGTGTCAATTTTTTTGTATATTTGGATAATTTAGCCAAGAAAAGGAAAATTTTGAGGTTGGGAGGCCAGTGAGTCTCCAAACCTAGTGACTAAACCTTATTTATCCTTAAGGTATATGATTTACACCAAAAAATAAAAATCACTTATTCAGTGAGATTACTTGTTGTCCAAACCAACCGATTGAGGTTATTGACCCTTGCACTCAACAAATTTACTCCTTGGGGTAAATCACTCACTTCTTCTTATTCTTCCTTATGACCTCTCTTGGGCCTTGTGCACTAGTTGGGGTATTTTTTAGGTTGAGGAGCCTCCCTTGGGTTCCCAAACTTCCCTAATCCATTAGGGTGCACTCTTCAATGCATAAAATAAAACCAATTTTTGCATAGTTTCATAAAGTTGTATAAGTTGCATAAAGTTGTGTAGTTGCATGTTTATTTATAAAGTTGGATAGTCCTTATTTATCCTTTTCTTCATTGTGGTGACTTTCTTCTTCTTCCTTTGGTTGTTTTTTTCTTTACTCAATGTGTTTTTCTAGTCTAATCATATCCAAAGTGATACCCACAAGTAGTTGATCATTTTACCCATTTCCAAAGTGATGCACACTACCTAAAGCCACAACTAAAGTATCACCACCTATATATAAAATCAATTTATATTCCATTGGCATTTACAAGGTTGCATTTTCAAGTTTTATTGGTTTTCTATAGTTGGTTGTTTAAAATGAGATTGTGAAACCCTATGGAAATGTATTTTCATCTCTAGATTGAGGATGTAATTTTTCTTGGCTTTCAAAGCTATACATCAACCAAAAAATTCAATTTCTCATGTCATTGTTATTATAGATATGCAAAGTAGAAAATAAATTTATCTGGTATAAAACTAAGAGGATATATGGTATACCTTACAAAGTAGAAATCCAAGCCCATCTAATAAACTAATCCTATAAGTTAAAATATTGGTGAAATTACAATGAATAGAGGTACTCAACATCCTTGGTGCCCTCACAGTCTCTATTCGTGCCCTTTCATTCTATTTTTTTTCCCTTACAGTGTATCTCCCCTTTGTTCCCGCACAGTCTATCTCAATACCCTTTGTGTGCCCTTGCAGTTGCAGTCTTATATCTCCCCTTCGTGTGCCCTCGCAGACTATCTCCTCCCTAGAAATGCATCTCCTTTGTGTTCCCTCACAAAATATATTCTCCCTAGCAGTGTATCTCCTTTGTGTTCCCTCACAAACTATCTCCTCCCTTGCAGACTATCTCTTTTGTGTGCAGTCATAGTCTATCTCCCCTCCTTGGCAGTGTATCTCCTCACCGTCATAGTCTTCTTTGTGCCTTCAATTTGTCACGTAGTGATCTCCTTTCCCCTTGGTCGCGTGCACAGTGATGTGATCAATAATGGGTTTTGGTCACGTGCGTAGAGGACTCTTTCTTGATGGCGCAATAACCATCCTTTGGTCATGTGCTCCCTTACACTCATATATGTCAATTTTATGTCCACTAATGACTGAATCTAGATCTAATGCATGCCCACTAATTTAGTAATTTTAGTGGGTAGATCTAATGAATGCGCACACTGATATACTTTTTGGTGATTAAATATAATGGAATAATTCACCATGTTGTATTTTTGTTCCAAATTGTTGTTTATATGGATGATGTGAATTTCATGCTTATATAATTGCATTTTGTGCTAAATGAACTCTGATTGTAATGTTGAATGTTGCATATTCTAGTTATTATTAGTATGAATGCATAGAAGTAGATAATGGGAATGGATACTTAATAATAATGTTCTTCATATTGATGGTTGCATTTAAAAATAAATAAATTAGGAAATGCAACTTGGCTAATACCTTCCCTGTTTAAGGGAATGATGTTATAGTATTAGAAAATTATGCCCTTTGTTGGAAACCCTCATATAAGTTGGTTTATAATACAATCCAACATGTTGGTGTATAGAATGGGGTGAAAGACTCATAAAATTGCATAACCATATCCATTGGGATGCTTCCACAATGACACTAAACTACCAGTCACAAAACAAGGCAAGTTCAAATTTGGCATATCTTCTCATTTCATTAATGAAGTAGTGTGTGATGTATTATTAGATGTTTGTTATATAATATTGAATGGTATCCTCCACAAGAATATTTTTTTAGTTCTTTTAGTTGTCTCTTAATAGATAGAATACTTAATGCAATATAACCTTTCAACTTTTTATATAACTAGATACCTATGCAGTCTTGTCTTCTAAGAATTCTTTGCAAGTAAAAAATCCTAATTAGCGGTAACCTGTAAATGGCTTGAAATTGTATTAAAATATTACTACCACTTAATTAATGTAATAAATTATATTAGTTATCTAATCATTGTATTAGAGAAATTCATTACCTACTATATCTAAAAAAATCCAAAATTATAGTGTATCTATGTTGAATCTGCTTCAAAGTTGGATGAGAAGAGGAGGAAGCTTGATTGTGTAGTCTAGTGCTTCTAGTTTGCGGTAGTGCCTATGAAATTGGAGTTGTATCAAGTACAAGCATAGTTCCTTTCTCTTTTGGTTGTTTCTTTGAAGAGGATGGAAGATGGAGGATTACCAAAGGGCTCTAATGAATTGGGAATGCACTCAATGGAGACTTAAGAGCATGGCCTTATGGATAGAAAATGAAATTGAGAATACTTTATTTTTCCCATAATGATTCCAACATGAGGAAAAGCATGAATAGCATATGGGGAATTCAAAATCCAGTAGGGGCTAGAGTGTATAACTTCCAAGAAATATCAGAGGTGGGGACAACCCATTTCCAATATGTATTTAACGGTCCATAATTAGTCAACATTGCAAACATAACAATGATTTGCTTGTTTTTTCCAAGGTCTATAGAAGGAATTAAAAATAAATAGTTAATGGAAATTTGTGACAAAGGATAATTTAAAGGACAATGTATACTCTTTTCGATGAGATAAAATACATAGTCCTAATTGTTAGACTATACAGTTTTATATTATATGGGGCTATATGAGCTCATTGGAGAGGATGTGCTAGCCATTCCAAATTAAAAGAGGAGCTATAGAAAAGTCTTAGGTGCATTTTAAATTCTACCTTTCTATGTTTGATCCCTAACAAATATGATTCATACATTTTTTAATATTTAAAGCCAATATCATTATGCAATTATATTTATAAAAACATATCAAAAGTAATTGGAAGGAGGATAAATCATAATCTATCCAAAGCCATTTCTTTTGAATAGTTTGGCTTCTTAAACGGGAGATAAATTACTGATATTTTGGGGGTTGGCATAAGAAGCTTTCCATTCTACCAAGACAAAGAAAATGGAAGCCTTTTTTATAAATTTATATCTATCAGAGGCATACAGTAGGGTTTCATGGTTATTTTTAATATTATTGCTCATACATGTTGGTTTCAATCTTCCAGTGGCTAGTTGGGTCAAAGGTTGTTTAAATTCAATATCATTCTCTATTCTAATTATGCATCCATTGATTCTTTCTTAAATCCCTCTAGAAGAACAATATTGATAACTTCAATCCCTCTTTCTTCAATACCATCACCCACTTATTAAGTCATTATGTAGATTGAGAACTTGAAGAACAAGATAAGATCACAAGAATTGGTGAGAAGTCATTCATGCATATGCACCAAAATGGAATTTGGAGAATGATCCTTGTAAAATTTGAATAAAATATTTGGAGAATGATAATTTTGAAGGTGTTAGGCCTCTTCTTACACACCACTAGATCATCTCTCATTGACAGTCTCTGTACTGATCCCTTTTAGTTTTGGGTTGTTAGTATTTTCAATTGCACACACCTTTCAATCTAGTCAAAGTTCAATTAATGTATCTTTTTACTATTGGGTTATAAAGCCTCATCCCAATTCCCATATGACTCCAACCTTGTGATCTAATGATCGTTTGGTGACAAGTGTCATGAAGGGTGATGAATAAGACTAGGGGTAACTTTCAATTCAAGGCTAGGAATGACCAGGTCCACAACAAGTGAAGGAGTAAAATTAAGAAGGTACATGTGTTGTCCCATTCCATGTCAACAAAAACACATCTATTCAATGGGAACACTAAAACTCGACAAGTCGATGAATCCACTAAATTAGGGTTTGTGTTTTACTTGATGAATTAATGATGGAAGAAAGTGCGCGTGTGAGTCAAATTTGAGTCCAAAAACCCTCCCATATCGTTAAGGCATGAAAATATTCTATCCATGTCAAATTTCAATGCATACAAAAACAATTTGAAAACATTTCAACGTTGGCCCCATTCACAGGTCATTGTTGCCTGTGTCTAGTCCTAGTACAATTTCCTTGTAAAATTTGAAGAAAATATTTGGAGAATTATAAATTTGAAGCTGCTAAGCCTCTTCCTACACACCACCAGATCACCTCTCATTGATAGTCTGTGTATTGATCCCTTTTAGTTTTGGGTTGTTAGTATTTTCAATTGCAAGTACCTTTCAATCTATTCAAAGTTCAATTAATGTCTCTTGTTACTGTAGGGTTATAAAGCCTCATCCCAATTCCCATATGCCTCCAACCTTGTGATATAATGATCATTTTGTGACAAGTGTCATGAAGGGTGATGACCAAGACTACAGGTAACTTTCAATTCAAGGGTAGGAATGACCAGGTCCAGATCAAGTGAAGGAAGGAAATTAAGAAGGTACATGTGTTGTCCCATTCCATGTCAACAACAACACATTCATTCACTAGGAACCCTAAAACCCGACAAATCGATGACTCCACTAAATTAGGGTTTATGGTTTACATGATGAATTGATGTTGGAAGAAAGTGGGTGTGTGAGTCAAATTTGAGTCCAGAAACCCTCCCATATCATTAAGGCATGTGAATAGTCTCTCAATGTCAAATTTAAATGCATACATAAACAGTTTGAAAAAACTTCAGCGTTGGCCCCATTTAGATGTCATTGTTGTCTGTGTCTAGTCCTAGTACAAATTCCTTGTAAAATTTGAATAAAATATTTGGAGAATGATAATTTTGAAGGTCACAATAGGCCTCTTCCTACACACCACTAGATCACCTCTCATTGAGAGTTTGTGTATTGATCCCTTTTAGTTTTGGTTTGTTAGTCTTTTAAATTGCACGCACCTTTCAATCTAGTCAAAGTTCAATTAATGTATCTTGTTACTGTAGGGTTATAAAGACTCATCCCAATTCCCATATGCCTCCAAACTTGTGACATAATCCTTTGGTGACAAGTGTCATGAAGGGTGATGACTAATACTAGGGTTAACTTTCAATTCGAGGCTAGGAATGACCAGGCCCACATCAAGTGAAGGAAGAAAATTAAGAAGGTACATGTGTTGTCCCATTCCATGTCAACAATAATGCATCCATTCATTTGGATGACATACCTACATCGTTGGTATGATTAGGCGCATTCACGCAGATCTCCTCTTGGTTTCAATAATAGTTCATTCTCTACTAAACAAGGGAAACCACATGAAGGTGGAAGCTCTAATTATGCCCCCCCCCCCACACACATCACTCTCAATTTTCCCACAGTACCTAATTTTAAATTATAAAGAACATGTATCATATACTCTATTATACAAAAAAAAAACATATAAAGATCATATAACATATATAAACACATACCTCTTCTTTTCAACAATTAAATATCAGTCATCTTCTTCTTCATCTAGGTCAACATCTATATCAGGATCTAGTTCAGAATCAATATTGGTGAAAAGGTCATTCATATCAACATCATCATCAACGCCATTTTCACTAATATAGTTATCGATATCGTCAATGCGATCGTCGTCTCCTACATTTGGATGATCAACTTCTTCAATTTCTTCATCTGACACATTGACTACATGATACACCTACTCCTGATCTGCATAATCATGTTCTTCTTCCTCATTATTATCTTCATTCCTGACAACATGATTATACTTTACTAGTCTTCCTCTTGGATCATATCTAACAATGTATGACCAACCTTCTTTACCAGGTACCTCTGACTAAAATACTTTCTCACATTGACTTGGAAGAACATAAGGTTATGTACCCAGTTCAAATTCCCTTGTATTAACCATGGTAAATCCATTATCATGCTCAATAACAATTCTTTCAGGATCACGTTCATGCATCAGTAGCCTGTACCATTTAAACTCAAACAAAACTATTTTAAAGGAATTAAAATAACACTCAATTATATCCTCTAAATGCCCATAATACCTATTCTCAGTTTCTTCCGTATTTCTATCACTTGCAGAAGAAATGTTTGTGACCTTAAACATTGCAGTTATCCCACAATCAAATGTTTTCATCTTATCATCCAACATTTTGATACAAAATTTACGACCATTACACCACATAGCCTTGTGATGTTTCAACTGCAACATGGAAAACAAGTAAAAAATACATTGTCAATTAATAAAACTCATATAGGACTTAGTAAATATATATTTCAAAAATTAAACAAACCAAATACATTGAAAATTTGGGTAAAAAATTCACTTGCATGTTTATCTTTTAAACCAAAGGCTAAATCAACTTCCCTTGATGTAAGATCAGGAAATTGATCTCGATGATGATGTGTTGTTTTAATCATCTTACTCACCCCTTCCCATGATAACCTACCGAAGTATTCTTCATTACATTGTATCCAATGCTCCATACAAACAAGGTTGTTTTCAATGTATAAATGTAAAGCATCCCACTCTCAAGAAACTATATGATAAAATAACAATTTAATATCATTAATTAGCTATTGTTAATAAAGGAATAATTTAATATAGTTCAATATGCACGAACAAAAAATGTAAAAAATCAGTATGATAAAATAAAATTGGAAAAATAAATGTTTAATATATTAAATCTACGTCAACATCCAATAATTACCTTTCACAGTCCTCATTTTACCTTTCCCCAATAGGACCCCCCCTTCAAATTTGTTGATGGAGTCGAGATGCCAAATGTGAGGCACATTCATATTTTCTACTAATTTAGGTAGATATTGACTAATATACACCATGCATTGACACAACATATATCCCTCTAGACGTGCTCTTTGTCTAAAAAAAGCCTTCAGTGACTTCAACTGCCTCTTCGGCATCCACATCGACCTTATGTGTACTCGTCCACATAATTCAATCTCCTCAACATGGTGTATGAGGTAGTGTTCTTGTGCATTGAAAAATGTTGGAGGTAGATACTATTTCATTTGACACATTAGTCGGGGAATTTCTCTCTTCCAATACCTTATATCTTCTTTATGGATTTCATTTGATGATAGCCACCTACAAATGTCGTTGCAATAAAATAATATCAAGGCATACATGAATTTTCCAATAAAACATAACATGTCAATAAGTTCCTCTACAAATCACATAAGAAGTACATTTTCCTTATAAAACAATACTTGCCTCATGTATTTTCCAAGTACATAAATAATTTGTTTTATGTTGTTGTCAAAGTCGTCTCGGAGAGATAAAGGTAGAACATACTGTAACAAAAAACAAATAATTATTATTTATTTCAAAAAAATGTGTACCAATAAGGAAATATATTATAACCTACTAATTACCTTAATGAATGTATGCCAGACATGTGTTTTAACCCCACCAAAATCACCTTTTTTCATTAATATATTTTATATGTTCGATGAAAACCCCATCAGAAACCTAATTTTTCAAATGACCTCTTTTACTATATTGTTGTGTTGCTCCATCAATAACCAAGGAAGACTAGTATTTTTTTCATTACCATTGCCATTAGAAATAATAATAACACTTTGCAATGCGTGATTAGTTTCTTGGATGTCACAACAAATCTTTCCAATTCTCTCTTTGTCAGTCCTTCCATATAATATTTTCTATAACAATTATGTTGTGTTCTTCCCGATATGCATTGTATCAAAGAGATGAATTATTTATAGGATCTCGTAGTATGGAAATTTACTAAATTGCATCGGGTAACTTTTCATCCTCATGGAAGCCCATTCGTGCCTTAACGACATTCATGAAACATCAACAAATTGAAATTAACACTAATTAATCAAACAAAATTAAATTAATACTAATGCAATTAACCAAAGTTTTATATAATATGTCATACATAAATAATTTGCATACCTTGACGATTTCTAATATATTCCAACCTCCATAGGCGAGGTGTCATTCTTCGTGGTTTTTTTCCATTTTCTTCTTTACCATTGAATTTTTCTTTGTCTGTAGTTCGATAACTATGGTTGTTAGGTAGAAAGTACCTATAATCATCAAACACTTCCCTTCCTAAAATCCTTGAACGACAATATTTTATCTTGGGACCACAAACTGGGCATGAAAATTTACCCTTTGTTTGAAGACCTACATGATATATGAATTAATGTAGCATGAAATTAGAGTTACAATTTAAAATAATGCATGATATTTTCAATAAATATATATAATATTAAATCACAAAATAAAGTAACAATATACCACAAAAATGTGTTAACTTGGGAGCATCATGAATTGTCCATGATAGTATTCCATGGAATTGAAATCGATTTTTCCCTATTGGTCTAGAGATGTCATACATAGTGACACCAACCCATAACTTCAACAACTCATCTATAAGAGGCTCAATATATACGTTCATATCTTTAACTTGGCACTTACCTAATTGGTTCAACATACTGCATAATTAATTATACCTATCTAGATGTCATTATATACAAAAGAAATAACTACCATGCACAAAACAAAGAAATGAAATATTTTGTCATACTTTAAAGAAAATAAAAGATAATTGAATACCTGGAATAATCATTTCCAACATTGTGTGCTCTCTCTTGATCGACATTCAAGGAGGAAGGTTATTTTTTATAACAAAAATAGGCCACACTGAGTATGTAGAATGAAGCTCTCCAAATGGATTGACACCATCAGTTGTCAATGAAAGTCTAACATTACGAGGTTCTTCTTTAAAAATTGGCCACTTTTCTCCGATGTACTTCAATGAAGAACCATCTGTAGGCATTCAAAGAACATTATATCGACTTTTTTTATTTGCATGAAAATCCATAAAATGGGCTATACTTTGGCACTTGAACAACCGTTGGATACATGGAATTATTGGAATATAACAAAGAACATTGCGATGCACCTTCTTTTAAGCTTTAGAGATTCAATATCTACTTATTTGACATTGTGGGCATTCATTTTCTAATGCATATTGTCCATAGTATATGATATGATCATTAGGACATCCATCAATAACATGATAGTCCATTCCAATTTCTTTCATAATCACAGATATTTCTCAATATGTGCATAGCAAAATATTTGACGTCGGTAATAGAAATTCACCTAAAAATGTACAAAATTCAAAACAATAAGTCAATGTAAACAATATTAATCATCAATATCACATCCATACTAATTTACAAATTAGAAAACAATAGAAATATAGGAAAAAAATTGAACCTTTTAAGTATTTGTGAACATGCAAGAATAAATAATTAACAAATTAAATACCTTAGTATCTTTGTGAGGGATGTGTTTGATAAACAATTTGAAACCCTCAACTTCACCAAAAATGATATAGAAAATAAAATATTTGTTGTTGAGCCTTCATAAAGAGGTTGACATGATTTCACAAGTAGAGGATCAACATCACGACTATCATCCTGGTTTTCCTCATCCTTTGGATCAAATGTGTCTTGGATCAATCTATGTATATCATCTTCCTTATTTGAATCACTAACATTATCATGATCCATATCATCATTAATAACTTGATCAACAACTTCAATATTCTTATCTCGAGGTTCATCACCGTGTAAAGGAGTATTTCTACTAGTACTTGGAAAATAAATCTCTGGAGGTCGACATTTTGGGGGCATCGTCTATATATTTAAAAACAACGTAGAAAATTTAGTGTGTATAGAAAATATAAAAATCCTGATAAGAAATATTACTAAAATTCATGTCATGATGATTATTACAGAGAATACATTAAATATTGAATTCTCTTACCAATGGATAGTATTCATAACCCCCTTTGGCATGCCCCTTCTCCCTACAATGTCTTTCAGTTGTTGTTCTTAAATTTTTTTTTCTTTGCAAGATCCTACAATAATAGAAAGGAAAATAACATTTTCCATCACCCCTGGCCTCTAATGCCTCTCTTAACTGAGCAAGCTTCATGTCATTTTCGTTCATAGTGACAAATCCTTGTACTGACAAGTAATTGTCTTACCTACACCATACCAAACAATAAGTTGTCAATTTTCTATATTTTAGCTACTCCGTCATGATATTTTAGCTATTCCTTTTGATTATGATATGTTTATTTAGAGTGACCTCCAATCCTCACAATTATTTATTCCAAGACATTTTGACATGATTTTTTATTTATTATCGATTAACTATTAAGATTGAGATGCTTCAATTTGTACTTTAGAGTAGTGTGTATTGAATCACCATGGAAAATAATTACACACCATTTAATGAAAGTGGTCAAAATTTCTCAAACATGAATAACTTGACACCATACGCCTCTAAGTTGTTTTGTAGAGAAAATGTCAATATTTGAAATTCACCACTTAAAAAAGAATGCCAACCACTTGTCATCCACAATTGGGTTGGGTTGGTTTAAATTATGATGTGTGTTTTTGTAGCTACATACAATGGTCACAATTTTATGCTACTTACAGTGGTCACGGTTTTATTTTCTAAGACACTTGGCATGTTCTAATTTTTCATTGCATGACTAGTATATTTCATCATGTTGTCGTAGATTTCGTCATGAATTTTTTATATTTTATCTACTCCTTATTAATAGTGAATAAACAAGCTACATCAACTACAAACTAGAGTTAATCACTACATCTAAAATTGTGTGTGGCTATAAAAAAATGAGAGAAACAACATCACATAAGAATACAATGTTACATGACTAACATAACCTAATACTAGACTAAAAATATGACATTAATATATATAGGCACAACATCATAGAAACACAAAATTTAGAGAGCTAACATGGTCTCTAATGGATAGAATTAGACTTAAGAGGATTTTTTTTCCACTTTCTATTTCAAACATTCGTCCAACTGGTAAAGTTGTTATGAGTTGGTGGTTTTGTAATAAAGATTAATTTTTCATAAGGAATTGCAGGCTCAAATTAATGTAGATTGATAATGACATTTGTTTTTAATGTTTGAATTGACTTATGCATGGAGTGATTTTCCCTCTTCTTAAAATACTTCTTTAGAAAATATTTTTCTTGACATTTTACATGAATTTCCATAGAATACACTTACTAGATTCAAAAACCAATGAAATGAAATATGGTACTACACATATAATATATTATCAAGGAAAAAACAAGCTACATGAAATTTCATATGAACAAAAATTTACAAGTTAAATGAGTACATCAATAAAAAAACATACCAACTGTGCAAGTTCAAAATATGAGCTATGTAGAAAGAGAATTGGATTTGTTCAATCGGTGGGTGATGGAAAAAATAAAATCTCAAACAAAATCCACGAATAGTGTCACAACTATAGCAATTGTGTCCCAAAGTCTCTGAAAGTCAGGTATATATAGATCAACTAGTCAACTAGCTGTTAGCAGATGTTTGTTGAGATATGAAACATTTTTGTTGCAACAGCGACGAACGTTTGTGGCAATAGCGAAAAAAATACGACCGAATTAAAAAAACCTATTCATGGAAATAGCGACGAACTTTCATGAAAATAGCGACGAAAATATCGCCCTATTTAAAAAAAAAAACATGAAAATAATGGAAACGTGGAAACATTTCATGGAATAATCCACCCATATGTAGTAGTGAGTAGTACGATAACTATGGTTCTTAAGGAGGAGGTGCATATAATCATAAAACACCACCTTTACTAAAAATTTTGAATGACGATACTTCATCTTAGGACCACAAACCAGACATGCAAATTTACCCTTTGTTTGAAGACCTGCAACAAATGAATTAATGTCAATTATACAATGAGATTATTTAAAAGTTAAACATGCAACATGATATCATTAAAAAATTATATAGTATTAAAGAGAAATATTATAATGCTACATACCAAAAAAATGTGTTAGTCCAGGGGCATCATGAATTTTCCATAAAAGTATTCCACAGAATTTAAATTTCTTCTCCTCGAGTGGTTTACATATGTCATACATTGTGATGCCATCCCATAACTTTAGTAGCTCGTCAATAAGAGGATCAATGTATACATTCATATATTTAACCTAGTACTTACATGATTATTTGAAATTACACATAATTACTATAGGAATGATATCATGTATATATAAGTAAATAAATAAACAAAATACATTATCAAAAAATTGAAACAAATAAAAATGTTACATTCAAAAAATTAATGTAAACAAATGTAACATCCCGCTCTGGTGCACGGAGAAAACTTATTATTTGAGGACACTTGCTCGCAAGTGATCTAGACTTTTATGATGTTAGACCATTATTACTTGATTATGATGCGATTGACATACGACATGCTGTGTTACTATTTGATGTAGACAGGTGCTATTGACTTGGTGTTATTGAGTGTGCAGGGTTTTTGACCATGAGGATGCAGAGGCATCGGTAGAACCCCCTTGGACTCCGGACTGAGTCAGGGAGTGTGCTTTTGGGTTGATATATTTACTGTGATGTTCCATTTGATTTGATGATTTGATGTTGACATTTTTGACATGATTGTTGATGATGCAGGCTGACGATAGCTTGCCGACCAGACTCACATATGCAGTAAAGGGGCCATACACGATTCCAGAGAGGTTGAGGGAGAGGGGTGGACAGCAGCCCTGCCACCGCCTACTAGCACTCCCGCCGTGGCTCGAACTGTAGGTTAACGATTACCTAGTTCGAGAGGATCCACGATGCCATGAGGGAAGACTGCGACAGTCCTTCACGATGATTCTAAGGGGCGCGCAATAAGGCGCGGGCCTTATTCCTTAGAAACCTTAGTCTCCCACAAGTTCACCTCGCGGAGTATTGACTCCAGGGGTTATAGATGTCTACCAATCAGTCCAGTTGGCGAGTGGCACCCTTGGAGCATGTGGTGCATCCTGAAGGGAACGTCACACAAAAGAAACTCAGTTGGCGAGTGGCACCCTTGGAGCACGAGGTGCCTCCTGAAGGGAACGTCGCACAAAAGAAACTCAAGAGGTGAGTGGCACCCTTGGAGCACCTGGTGCGTCCTGAAGGGCACGTCGCAATAATGTGGATGAAGGAGTCAGCCTAAATATCCCTAAGTCATCAACACCTGAATAAACCCTTAAATAATTCCCCTAACCAATCATCGCCTACCTCAGAATCTAATCCCTAAGCCTAAGACTTTTCTATGGTAAACATTTTAGTGTGACCTTAAAAAAAAGAGGGGCCCTAGCATAAAATAAAAAATTCACACAACAACCCACTTAAGTACTAGTTGGGTCTTCATAAAACTCCTAGGGCAAATGGAGAAAGTAAGGATCTAAATAAACTAAGGGATTTAAAAAAAAAAAAAAAAAAAACTTTTGTCATTAACTTTTCTTTTTCTAGGCAATAAAATTCAAAACATTTTTTTTTACCATATTTAATTTAAAATACAAAAACATGTCCACCACTTAAATGATTAGATATAAAAATATGACCACCACTTGAATGAAGATTTATTTTTGTGATTATAAAATACAAAGGTAAACCACAGCCCACAAAAATGGGAAACTTCAATAATATAGTTAATTTGAAGGCTTTAAGTAAATAAAAAATATATATATACATATAATAAATGAAAAGATTTATTTAGTGCATTTAACTTTTAGGTTTTTTTTTAAAAAAAGGGGGGAAATGAGCTTTAATAAAAAGAAAATAATTTATGGAAAAGGTAGGGATGCGTGACACTTGAAAAAGAGGGAAATTTTTAGGGTTTGATTAAAAAAAAAAAAAAAACCTTAAAAGAAATATGATTTAGGGTTTTTGGGGAAAACCTAATGGGGGGAGGTCAAAAGGAGGATAAAACAAAGGAGAAGGGGGAAAAATGGGGATGGGCTATGAGGTATGGTTATACTGCCCAAATTTTGAACTGGACTGATTGCTTGTGGGGGTTGGAGATTTTCTCAGCTGACTTGAGTGGTAGCTCAGCCTTGGAGGCGAGCTGGGAAGCTAGGTACTGTCTGGATTGTGTGTGGCCCCTTTGCGGCTCGGGGGGATGAGGGGGAAGCAGAGTACCCCTAGCGTTTGGCTGGGAGGTACTGGTGAGTCCTCTATGGTCGGCATAGAGAAGGATTGCACGGAATGTGCAGACAAACCTTCGGAGGAGGCGAACAGGCAAAGGTACGCCCTTCGGTAGAATGAAAGATAGTGTAAATAGTTATTGTTTACATTCTGGACTGTGGTTATGTTTTTATTTTATTTTCAATACTTAGGTCCGCATAATGTTTTATTCCCATTCTGGATGGCGTAAGTTTTATTTTACAACTGTGTAACTTTTATTTACAGTGCCGAACTGTGTAAATTCTTATTGTTTAGGGTTCTGTAATTTTGAGTATGGGAATTTTATATAGTTGTAATGGCGCAAAGTCGCAACCCTCACGGTCTGACCCGCTCTCACCAGGACCTTATTAACACACATGCCCGAAGAGTTAAAGCTCTTCCAACTCCTTTCGGGAGTTCTCACTACCCACAGTTATCTCCTACCACGACCTCCCTTTCGCTTATCGGGAAATCGGGTTTCGCGGTATCGCGAACCTGTGTGTACGTTCTCGTGCAACTCCAAACCCCGAACCCCGATGGGTCAACGGGTCAACACTTTTTCTAGTTGGGAATTTCCCTATCGGGAAATCGGTAAATCCGCTGTCGCGATTCACATACATGATAAATCCCTGAACTCCGAACCCCCGATGCCACCTATCAACATCCCACACTATCACTGTTGGACCCGTCACACTTCAGGATTTCGCTAATCCTCTGTGGTCCTTTCGACTTTGAAAACGCCGAAGTGCTGAATCCCGACTCCCCGGGATCTCGTGCCACCTGTCCTTGTCACAATCGATGACCCTGATTAATTCGGGAAATCGCTACTCGCGATTTCGACGTGTATCCAACTCTTGTCTCGCCAAACACCGAACGCCGAATCCCGATGGCTTTGACCCTTCCTGTGCCTACGGGTTAACTCCCGCGCAGCTCTTCCACGATTGGACGATCGATGGGGTTTCGCGATCCTCCTCCGCGAACCTTGACCGTCAGCTCTCCTCTTTGGAGATTTCCTCCACTCGAACCTTCTCCCTGGTCTATT
Organism: Picea engelmannii; assembly: GCA_009831015.1. Lineage (NCBI taxonomy): Eukaryota > Viridiplantae > Streptophyta > Pinopsida > Pinales > Pinaceae > Picea > Picea engelmannii. Next base: position 391,880 of record ML793372.1, on the reverse strand, counting down.
CTCGCAGTGTCACCAGGGAATTATCCCTCCTCAGCTTAAGTCCTCCGACTCCTTCAGAGACTTTTCACCCATGCTTTTCTCTCACCAATCTTCAACATCTCTCAAAGTGTTGAAGTCACACAGACTCTGTGCACTCGCAGCCACAGAATCTCTGGTTCCCTCTGCTCAGGTAAACTACTGAGATTTCTATCCAGCCTGTACTTCACCTGCATTCTCTAATAACCCAATTCAACTTCTGGGAAGATGAGAATGAGAGTTTAACTGTCTAGCCTCATCAACGCACTCTATGCGGATAAATTCCACTGCACTCTATGCAGGAATCTCCCAGATCAGACAGAGAAACAATTGAAACTCATTCTCATCTCCTTCAGACTTCAACAAATCTCTGAAACCACATGCACAACATATTCAAAAGAAAATGCATACAAAAGAAGCAAACATTCATGAGCACATAAATATCATACAGAGAAACAACACAAACCATGAAGTTGAATCAAAGACTCTCTTCTATTAATTCAATCTGTACATGGGTTTTCTTCACAAGTTCTCTGTTCTGCTCTTCTCTTCTTGCCCCTGTATGAATGATTCTGAATTATACAATAATACAAAGGAGGGTGCCTATATTCCATTTTCCCTCTCGAAATCTGAAGCTATCAAATCTACAATAAATTCCTATCTAACAGCATTAAAACTAATAAATGCCTTCCTATCTATATTACAATACAAGTGCGCTTCATTAACTCTTCACATTAATGTTTGGCGCAATCAGATCAAGGTGTTTCAAAATTTGGTGTTGGCGCTGTCCAGCTGTCTTTCCTGCTCCACGCGCTGGCTCGCTTGATGAGTTGTGGATGCTCCTGCATCATACTCCTCGGCTCAAAAGATTTCATGGGCTCCTATCCATGAGCTCCTGTATAGTCTGCCCATGCTTCTGTATTGTTGCTTCTGTCTCCCAGCTGGCATCCTCCACTGGGTGATTCTTCCACTTCACCAGGTATTCAAAATATTGCTTTCTCCTAGTCTTTTTTCCCACGCGCTTGTCCAGTATGCATTCCATCTGCGGTGTTTGTGCAACTGGTAATTGTTTCTGCCACTGGACCACTGGTTCCTCAATTCCAGCTTCTTCTTCATCAGCCCTATATGGTTATAAATCCGAAATATTAAAAATCGGAGATATCCCGATGCCCTCTGACAATTCTATTTCATATGCATTCTCCCCAAATTTTCTCAGGACTCT
>ML793372.1:365907-378327 GCA_009831015.1 Picea engelmannii | reverse complement strand
CAATAGTAAAACATCTTGTCATCAATCATGACGCATCATCATCAAGGTTAAGTGGTTCATCATCATAAAAATCCAGATCACTTGCGAGCAAGTGTCCTCAAAGAATAAGTTTTGTCAGTGCGCCAGAGCGGGATGTTACAACTTCAAACTGAAGTTGTCTCTTTCGCTGATCGGCTCTGCGCTTATACTCTTTATTTGACTTCTGCAGTCGCTGCTTCTGCTTCACCTGCGTGTGAAGTTCCTCCATGGCTTCAACAAACTCTTCAGCACGAGCGCTGCTAGTTTCAGCCTGTCCTAATTCCCTGAGCTCAGAAGCTCCCCTCAGTTGTGTTCCATACAAAATCTGGAATGGGCTTCTTCATGTACTCCTATTCACTGAATCGTTGTACGCAAATTCGGCCTGTGGCAATATCTGGTCCCAACTACTGTGGTGCTCCATTACCAAGCCTCTCAACAGATCTCCCAGACTTCTATTCACCACCTCTGTTTGGCCATCCGTCTGCGGATGATAAGCCGAACTAAATGCAAAATTAGTTCCCAACTTTTTCCATAGCGTCCTCCAAAAATGACCTATGAACTTCGTATCGCGATCCGAGACTATGCTCCTCGGCAATCCATGCAATCTGACGATTTCTTTGAAAAACAAGTTTGTGATGTGTGTCGCATCGCTGGTCTTCTAACACAGAATAAAATGTGCCATCTTCGAAAACCTGTCCACCACCACGAAGATGGAATCAACTCCCCTTTGCGTTCTCGGCAATCCCAGAACAAAATCCATGCTAATGGCCTCCCATGGCCTCTCCGGTATGGGCAATGGTTGATAAAACCCAGCGTTCTGCTTTTGGCCCTTTGAATGTTGACATATCCTACATCTTTCAACAAACCTCTTTACGTCTGCTCTCATACCTGGCGAAAAATACGATTCGCTCAGCTTGGCGAATGTCTTATCATGTCCAAAGTGACCTGCTAATCCTCCACTGTGTTTTTCCTTTACCAAATTCTCCCTCATGGAGCAATTCAGAATGCATAGTTGATTGCCTTTGAACAACAATCCATCCTGGATCATATATTCCAGCCACGGACTCCGATCCCTGAGAACTGGATTCTCAGTTGCTTCGTATGCTTCTGAAAAATCTGTATCACTTGCATACATATCTTTTAAATTTTCAAAACCCAAGGTTTTGACTCTAAACTCCTGTAGCAATAAGCATTTCCTACTCAAGGCATCAGCCACCTTGTTAGCAGTCCCCGAAATGTGCTTGATCACAAATGTGAAATTTTGCATGTACTCTACCCACTTTGCATGCTTCTGGTTCAACTTATCCTATTGACTCACGAACTGCAATGCATGATTATCGCTGTACAAAATGAATTCCTTGGGTATTAAGTAATGCCTCCACTTCTTCAATGTTTGTATGATGGCATAGAACTCTTTGTCGTATGTGGAGTATTTCAGCTTTGCATCATCCAGCTTCTCGCTGTAATATGCAACAGGTCGTTCATCCTGACTCAGGACCCCTCCAACAGCATATCCGCTAGCATCACATTTCACCTGGAATGTCTTCTGAAAGTCAGGCAACACCAGAATCGGTTTCTCTGTTATCTTTCGCTTCAACAGATTGAAGCTCCTCTTAGCCTCTGCTGTCCAATGAAAATTTTTATGCCGTTTCTTCACCGTGTCCATCATTGCGGTGCTAATTCCACTGAAATTTCTAATGAACTTTCGGTAGAAACTAGCCAAACCATGAAAACTCCTCACCTCGAAAACATTTCTCGACGATGGCCAATTACTGACCACTTCTACCTTCTCAGGATCCATCTTCAATTCATTTGCTGAGATTACAAAGCCCAAATAGATGAGTTCTGCCTGCATGAATGAGCATTTCTTCAAATTGATCAGCAACTTCTCCTGCTGTAGTCTCCTCATCACAATAGCCAAATGATTTAAATGTTCAGCCCTGGTCTTTCTAAAAATCAATATATCGTCCATATATACGACCAAAAATTTGCCAATGAATTCCCGTAGGACTTCATTCATCAGCCTCATGAAAGTGCTTGGCGCATTTTTCAACCCAAACGGCATGACCAACCATTCGTACAAACCTTCATTTGTTTTGAATGCTGTCTTCCATTCATCACCCTCTCTCATCCGGATCTGGTGATATCCGCTCTGGAGATCAATCTTAGAAAAATAAGTTGCCCCACTTAGGCAATCCATCAAGTCATCCATCCTCGACAGTGGAAATCTGTACCTGATGGTAATTTTATTTATCGCTCTGGAGTCTGTACACATCCTCCAGCCTCCATCCTTCTTTGGACTCAATACGGTTGGAACAACACACAGAATGAGACTCTCCCTGACCAGTCCTTTGTCCAGCAGATCCTGTACCTGCCTTTTGACTTCCTCGTTCTCTTGAGGTGTCAATCTGTACGCTGCCTTATTCGACAAACTTGCTCTAGGTATGAGGTCAATGTGCTCACTCACACTCCTCATCGGTGGTAACGAACGAGGTAGTTCGTCCATGATGATATCAGTGAACTCTCCCAGTAGTTCCTGAATCTCCTCTGGCAAGTCATCCACTCTTGTGCTTGTCAGGACAATCCTCAGTTTCCTGACAACAAGGAATTGTGGATCTTCATCCTTTTCCAGCTCTGTGAGAAGTTCCTTCCCACTCATGAGAAGTATCGTGCTGGTTACTTCCGGCTTCACTTCTTTATCCTTTATCGGAAGCAATTTATGTAACCTCCCATCCTTCTCCAAGGTATATGTGTTCATTTTCCCGTCATGAATCACATTCTGGTCATACTGCCACGGTCTACCCAGCAATATATGACACACGTCCATGGGAATAACATCACACAAAATCTCATCATGATAATTCCCAATTTTGAATTTAACTAAGCATTGTTTAGTGACACTTACCCGATGTCCTCTCTGTAGGAACGAGACTTTATATGGACTCGGGTGCTTAGTCGTTTCCAGCTCCAGCTTTTCCACCATCTCAGTTGAAACGATATTATCGGTGCTCCCACTGTCAACTATGACCTTGCATTTTCTGTCCTTGGCTGTGTAATCCGTTCTGAACAGTCTACTCTGTTGCACTGCATTCTCCACCTTTTTCTCAGGTGTCAAAAGGATCTTATGCATCCCAAGCGATCTTTCGCTGTCTACATCTTCTGTCTCAGCATCACACCTCTAGGCCTCAATGATGTGAGCTTCACTTCTGTCCATTTTCCTTTCTGGACAATCCACGGCTTTATGTCCATCTTTGCCACATGTAAAACATGTGATGATTCCTCCACGGCCTCTTCCTCTACCTCGGCTACGAGGAATAGTGCTGGTGTCATCATAATCGCCACCCTACTCTGTATGCTGCCTCCTCGACTCAGCATATTACTGTCGCGGTTGTGAAGTTCCACCTCTCTCAACCTTTTCCTGAGGCCTCTTCCATTCCTCCTTGGGCTTCTGAGTTCTTTCTTGGGAAACCGCCTTTCTTCTGGGCTGACTCCTGCCTCGCCCTCGCTGTCCCTACTTGCGGCTCAGCTTCTCTTTGGCTTTCAGAGCCATCTAGTACGCATCCTCAACTGTCTGGATGGTAACCATGCTCAGTTCATCCTGAATGTCATACCTCAGACCATTCAGATATCTTGCCACCTTTTCGTCATCGCTTTCCCGATGACCAGCTCTGATGTTGAGTCTGTAAAACTCCTCGGTGTACTCTTTCACCGTCATCAACTTCTGTCTTAGGTTCTGCATCCACCTGAATAGAGTGATCTGGTAGTCTTTGGGGATGAACTTCGCCTTCATTTTAGCAATCATCCGATCCCAGCTCTTAATTTTCTGTTTTCCTTTACAGCGCCTATCAGCCTGCAACTCATCCCACCATAAGGCTGCATGTCCTTTCAACTTTGTAACAACGTGCCTTACTTTCTTGTCCTCTTCGATATCCTCGTAATCGAAGTAGGTGTCGAGTGCTCAGATCCAATCCAACAATTCTTCTGCATTTAGACTCCCTTCATAAACGGGAATGTCCATTTTTGTCTTTTAGCTCATCCTGGCGATGGCTCTAATCAACCTCTCAGTCGAGGCATCCTCTGCTGTGACCTCTTCAGCATCGTGTCCAGCTTCCTCTTCCACCTCGGAATCACTGCACTCCCCAGCACCAACTCTGCACCTTTGGGTGGTCTCCATCTCTTTGAGTCTCACCCTGAGATCTCGTATCTGTCGCTCCATTTCCGGATTCCCTACCGGCCTACCTCTCCTTCGAGCGTCCCTGTCTTCATGATCAGGCAACTTCCTTTATCTTCTGGGCGGCATTATGTCTTCTCCTATTCCTCTTCTGCTACAGAAAGCAAAAGATGTTCGGCTCTGATACCACTTGGCGCAAGTCGCGTGTATCAGAGTGATTTCCTTTCCTCCTTCACCTCTCTTGCCTGAGATATACAGACAAGATTTCAAGGCTCTGATACCACTTGGCGCAAAGTCGCAACCCTCACGGTCCGACCCGCTCTCACCAGGACCTTCTTAACACACAGGCCTGAAGAGTTAAAGCTCTTCCAACTCCTTTCGGGAGTTCTCACTACCCACAGTTATCTCCTGCCATGACCTCCCTTTCGCTTATCTGGAAATCAGGTTTCGCGGTATCGCGAACCTGTGTGCACATTCTCGTGCAACTCCAAACCCCGAACCTCGATGGGTCAATGGGTCAACACTTCTGCTAGTCGGGAATTTCCCTATCGGGAAATTGGTAAATCCGCAGTCGCGATTCACATACACGATAAATCCCCGAACTCCGAACCCCCGATGCCACCTGTCAACATCCCACACTATCACCGTGGGACCCATCACACTTCATGATTTCGCTAATCCTCTGTGGTCCTTTCGAATTTGAAAACACCGAAGTGTCGAATCCCGACTCCCCGGGATCTCGTGCCACCTGTCCTTGTCACAATCAACGGCCCCGATTAATTCGGGAAATCGCTACTCGTGATTTTGACGTGTATGCAACTCTTGTCTCTCCAAACGCCGAACACCGAATCCCGATGGCTTTGACCCTTCCTGTGCCTACGGGTTAACTCCCACGTAGCTCTTCCACGATTGGACGATCGACGGGGTTTCACGATCCTCCTCCACGAACCTTGACTGTCGGCTCTCCTCTTTGGAGATTTCTTCCACTCGAACCTTCTCCCTGGTCTGTTCTTGCAGTGCCACCAGGGAATTATCCCTCCTGAGCTTAAGTCCTACGACTCCTTCAGAGACTTTTCACCCACGCTTTTCTCTCACCAATCTTCAACAGCTCTCAAAGTGTTGAAGTCACACGGACTCTGTGCACTCACAGCCACAGAATATCTGGTTCCCTCTGCTCAGGTAAACTGCTGAGATTTCTATCCAGCCTACACTTCACCTGCACGCTCTAATAACCCAATTCAACTTCTGGGAAGATGAGAATGAGAGTTTAACTGTCTAGCCTCATCAACGCACTCTATGCGGATGAATTCCACTGCACTCTATGCAGGAATCTCCCGGCTCAGACAGAGAAACAATTGAAACTCATTCTCATCTCCTTCAGACTTCAACAAAGCTCTGAAACCACATGCACAGCATATTCAAAAGCAAATGCATACAAAAGAAGCAAACATTCACGAGCACATAAATATCATACAGAGAAACAACACAAACCATGAAGCTGAATCAAAGACTCTCTTCTATTAATTCAATCTGTACATGGGTGTTCTTCACAAGTTCTTTGTTCTGCTCTTCTCTTCTTGCCCCTGTATGAATGATTCTGAATTATACAATAATACAAAGGAGGGTGCCTATATTCCGTTTGCCCTATCGAAATCTGAAGCTATCAAATCTACAATAAATTCCTATCTAACAGCATTAAAACTAATAAATGCCTTCCTATCTATATTACAATACAAGTGCGCTTCATTAACTCTTCACATTAATGTTTGGCGCAATCAGATCAAGGTGTTTCAAAATTTGGTGTTGGCGTTGTCCAGCTGTCTTTCCTGCTCCATGCGCTGGCTCGCTTGATGAGTTGTGGATGCTCCTGCATCATGTAAGGGCATTTTTGTGTAAATATGCTCTGAGTCGCTGGGCTTCGTTGTGTAAATCTGCATTTTCAGTGTTGATTTTTATTCAACGAATCTTAGAATCCTGGTGGGTTCAACCCAAAATTTTGAATAACTACTCGCATCCCTGCTTTACCATTGTTGAACTCTTATTAAATGGAAGGATTACAATCCCTGCACTTCCAGCATAATGGTTGAAAAGAGCATTAGAACCCCTGTGCCTTACCCTCTGAACTCTGCGTGGTTTTGGTGATAACCCTTTACGTTTCGGGTGTATTGCGCGACGGATGTGAGCTGGGAAAAATCGCCTAAAACGTACAGACGCACGCCTGGATGTGGGCGGCCTCAAACTTACTCCTGTGGGTTGTTCTTTTCCTTACTGCTAAACGGCCCTGGTGTTGATGACCCTATTCTGGTTAGGGTATTGACCTGTGTAAATAAATAAATAAAACGAGGCTTAGTGTGAAGGCATATGGCCAGGATTCGGGAGGTAACGGGTGTGGCATGATGTCTGCGCGTGCGAGATATCCCACTTCAGGTGATTTGGCCATGTGGGTAATTGTCATTTGATGGCCGCCGAGCCATCCATCGTTCTGTTGTCTTCCCTTGACTCGTTGCCCACAGTCATTGCATTTCCAGAATGCTTGCCGTCTGGTTTGCCAGTTGTTCGCTGCCGAATTAGGGTTAGGTGGACAGGGTGTAAGTCTGCAGATTGGTTTTAGTGCCTTCTTGTTAATTCTTTTACGTAGTGTAGTTGAGCCATTTCATAAAAACGAACCATAGCATAAAGTAATAACTAAAAAAATTAAATTGCATGTCGGTTGCGTTACACTCTAACGGCTAGTATATTTAGTGCGAGTGATAGAGTCACAGGATTCACGCTGCCCACTGTGGACACAAGACACCGTATGCGCACAGTTCAATATGCCAACCTGTAAAAACAAATTTATATACAGTTTGAATAAATGAGCAATTTCCCCGTGGAAATAGGGTAAATTTAGTGTTTTTTTTATTAATAAAAATATGGGTTCATTGTAAATTCCTCGACCACTTGTAAAGTTCCGAGAAATACATAAACACTAATTCACTTGACTAAAAATAAAAACCTACATCTATATATACATTAGAATGAAAAAATACAATTATTTTAAATCATAGAATATGTTTATTATACATGATTATTATGAATTGAATAAAATTATTTCATAACTTTATTACAATATTATATCCTCATTGCAATTGCATATATTATGCTTTCATAAATAAAAACTTAGTGCTATTATATATTATGGTATAAGAAAGGTAAGCAATATCACACAGAAATTATATTAGCTTTCCATGTGAAAAAAAAGGGATTATAGTTTAACTCCAGTAGTTAGGTGTAGTATATTATGGAGACTTTGATATTTAAGGAATTTAGGTTGTGATCGTTAGACAACTCCTTAGTGCATACAAAACAGGATTATAGAGTACATCACAATGGAATAATAGGTTGGTCAAATATGATTAGTTTGTTTAGTTTCCATTAGAAACATAAGTTGTTCAAAATATGTGTTTCTTGTGACTCTAATAATTTCACATGACCCTCTCTCTTCCCTCGTCTAATTGGAGAAACCTTCTGTTTTATTGCCCTTTTTAATATGCTCATAATCGGGCTTTTGGGTGTCCATTTTGCCGTTAGTTTTCAGATATTCTCTTTAAATTATTTCAAATTACATATAGAAAGTAGCCCCGAGGTACTCTAGAAGATATTCACATTTTCCAGATTATCATAATTAAATATTCAATGATTGTCATTAAGAGATTCTCATTTTTAAGAGTGTCATAATTAATTATTTAGCGACTGTCATTTAGAAATTTTCATTTCCATCCTCGTTAACATCCAAGATTGTTATTAACGAACCTCCAAGGTCATCTCAAATGACTAATTATAAATKATCCCCAATTATACACCACTASATTTTACTTAGTATGGCATATATGTTTTCAACGTATTTATCTTAACTTGGTAAGACATTTTATGAGGCAAATTGTTATATTGTAGTCTCTTTTTAGTTGGTTAAACTACTTGAAGTCTCTTTAATCCTTGAAGTCTCTTTAATCTTTAGTCTCTTTATAATTGGTTTAGACTACTTTAAGTCTCTAATCTTTTTATTTATGAGGCAAATTGTTTTATTGTAGTCTCTTTGTAGTTGGTTTAGACTAATTGAAGTGCCTTCCTATTAATTTTTCCCTTGATAATGTCATTTTGTGCCAACGACSCACTAAGACCAATGTAGATGTTACCCTAATGGTTTTATGTACCTTAGACATGCAAGGTTGGGTTGGCTTGGGAGGTCAGGATTGACTGAGTTAATTGCCTTCCTGATTGTTTAGTTATCATTGTCTAGTAAGAAGATTCCTTTATTGCAAAGTGACGGTAATTAAAATTGTAATTGGTTGTCGTTTCACGATAATGATATTATAGCTCCATTGTTGATGTTAACATTAAACTGTAAATCTATTACCATTGTAATGGCCATGCTTTTAGAATGTAGAAAGCCAAGATATGATGGTGTTGTGGTGAGGTTATGGAAATTTCGGTAGAGTGTTGAACCATAATATGTAGGGTCCTTTATTCTAAGGGAAACCAATATTTATAGTTCAGTAATGGGGATTGCAGTTAACTAATTGTACATTATTTAAGGTTGGATAACTCGTCGATTATTAAATTTTAAAGGGAGCATTTGGTCTGTGATTTTCAGTGAGTCATATTCAGGGTTGGTCAATGTCGGAGTCCTGCTTACTTGCGCCTTCCCGGAGGACGCTGGTTCATATAATTTATGTGGTACAAGGTCGTAATCATATTATTGTTGGGTCAGTCTTGTCAGGCGGGATGTAGACATCCCCCGAGTAGCCTTAGGAGGTATGTCTGCATGTGTGATTGTTTCGTATAAAGAATCCAGTGTCGTATCAAGAGTCTCGGGCCCTTTAAAGGCAGGGTTTCCACTCTTGCGACACACCTGAGGGGATTATTAGTTTCTGCCTGAGAAGTCGGCCAAGAGCCTATCTGACCTTCTCTCTCTCCGGAGAAGAGAACTAAGATTAAACGCCCTGCTCTCCTGTGCAGAAATAGTAAGACCTACTACTACGAATTCTTCCCTCTGTGTTGGTACGGTGCATAACCCAGTATGTCGTTGAATGTTTGCATAGGGCGCCTTATGCCCTTGGTCATTTATGCTTGCAGTTACTGTCGTGCGCCCTAAGCCTTCTGGTTGTTTTCATCGTGGTCGCGTCATGTTGGTTTTCGGGTGGCGACGTAGTGTCTAGTGTGTATGTTCCCTTGTACATGCACACACACACCTTAACCAAAAAAAAAAAAAAAGGGGGTCACACATGTTAGAGAGTTGTTGTCGTAACGAGGAGGCCGTTACAACAAATACGTGGAACAATCATTGTCAAAATTATGTGTTGCCTCTTTATTGACATCCAAGGAGGAATGTTATTATTGATAAAAAGAATAGGCCACATGGAGTAAATTGAAGTAATATCTCCAAATGGATTAACACCATCAACTGCCAATGAAATCCTAACATTACGAGGTTCATATTTGAAATCTTCCCATTTTCCCTCAATTTCCCTAAATGAAAAACCATCAGAAGGCATTCGAATAACACCATATCCACTTCTGTTACATGCATGGTAATCCATAAATTGTTATATGCTTTCACACCTGAACAATCGCTGCAAACGTGGAATTATGGGAATATGACGAAGAAACTTTCGAGGCACCCTTTTTGTTACTTGATCAGTTCGATATCTACTGACAAGACATTGCAGACATTCTATTTTTGAAGCATGTTTTCCATAATATATAATATAATAATTACGACATGCATCTATAGTTTGATCATACATTCCAATGTCTTTCATAATGGCATGCAAACCTTAATATGTGCGAGGTAAAATATTTGACGATGGGAAAAAAAAATCACCTAACAATATACAACATAACAAATAACTAGTTAATGTAAATAATATTAATCGTAAAAATTGCATTCATATTTTACACATTAATTAACACTAAAAAAAACTAGAAAAAAATCAACATATGTGTATAATATGAGATGAAACATATTACCAACCTTAGGATCTGTGTCATACAAGTGTTTGACAAATTATTCATAACCTTTAAGTTCACTAGAAACGATGTAGAGGAGAGAAGATTTTCTCTTGATCCTTCATAAAGTCATTTATTTGCCTTTTCTAATAGAGGTTCATCATAAATACCATCACTATCCCCATCCTCATCCGGCTGCGAAAACAAATCTTAGATCATTTGATTTGTCCCATCAACTTCTTCCATGGGATCTTTAACTTGATTTGTCCAATAATATTCTTCCATGAGATCCTGATTTGCTTGATCATGTTCCTCAACTTGTACAACATCATTTCTACTACTACTTGGTGCAATATTTTGTGGAAAGTTAGAGGCAAACTCTAACTTTATAATTACAAAAAATCATGCAAAATTAGTGTGTACTATAAAAAACATTCAAACAATATATATAAATATATATAATTTTATATAAAATTGACAATATGAAAACAGATAATGAATATATTGCTAATTACCATGGAACTTTATTTATTCGATCTGCCATCAATATGCCCATATTTCTTACAATGTTTTGTAGCTATTGTTATTAAAATTCTTATAGGACGTATGAGGCAACATTTTTTGCAAGGGAAATAACATCTACCATCACCCTATTCATCTGATTTACTTTTTTCCCCACCTCTAATTATATTCTGCGACATTGTTCCGTACAACTTCGGCACAAAAGTACCCTTTTAGAATTTTCGTTGTTATAGCAAGATTGTCGCAACATATTTAAATAGTAAAATATTTATAGGTCACTATCATCTCAATTGTGATGAACATTTATAGGTCACTTTAAATATTTAAATTGTAAATCACTTTAAATATAGGTCACCTTAAATCGCAAAATATATATAGGTCACTTATGTCGCTCTTGCCACGAAAAATTGACCAAATCAAATTATACTTTGTCAAATAGTATAATGGTTAATATGAACCGTATCAAATAGTGTAACAACCAATAGCTAGCCTCATGCTTGAGACGAATTCACACATTTGTCGAAATAGAGACGATTGTCCACTATCTTCATAATTGTCACAAAAAAGACGAAAGTCTGATTCCATCGAGAGAGTGACGAATATGGGCTGGATTTATAACAAAATTGAAAAATTGAACTTTTTCTCTTGAATTTTGCGATGAAAGGGTTCTTTCGTCGCAAGTAGTCGTCACAAATTTGCCAATATGTAATAGTGTTGGAAGACAATTTGTTAGTTGAAAGAAAAATTTTGTCTTGTTGTTTATTTGCAATATAAATAATGGCTTGTTGTATAATTGGAAGGAAATTTTTGGAAGGAACCTTTATTCTTTTGGTGTACTTGGAAGACATTTAATTTCTTGTTGTATAATTAGAAGGAATTTCTTATCTTGTTGTATAATCGGAAGGAACTTTTTCTCTTGTGGTGTACTTGAACAAAAAATTGTGCAATTGGAAGAAAATTGTAAGTGGAAAGAAAAAAATCATTTTGTTGTGGTATACTTGGAAGGTAATTTTTCTCTTTAAACATGAGGAACCTACAGAATCAAGGTAGAAATTCTTTGAGGAAGGAAAAACACATTGAAATGGTAATTGAAGAAAGAGAAAAGGAAAGGTGACGTATGTCCAAACTGTAAATTCTAACCTTGTACAATATCTACTATAAACTGATATTCAGAAAAGAACAGAAAATATACAATGGAAAATACAAACATTACATGGAGATTTTTCACCTGGAAACCCAAACCGGGAAAACCAACATATATTATATTCATACATTGTGTTACATTGTTTACAATACAATATACATATAGGAGCCAGCAGCATCCAAAACCCTAACCCAATGACATGGATTAGTACAAAACCCTAATTCCTTAACCGGAAATAGAAAACCATTGGCAAAAACCATGTGCCGAAAAACCATGTAAATATTATGTGGTCCCAGAAATATGTCGTCCAGGTGTGAAAGAAATTTTCGGGGGTGCTGCCCCCGAAACCCCATGTGGGGGGCTCCACCCCCTTGCACCCCCTAAGGGGAGGCCTAGTGCCCCCCCCTCTAACCCCCCTGCGCGGCCGACGCAGACGCTCAGACACTACTACTCATGCAAAGAATATAACACATACCCAACATTCTCCCACTTGTTGTTTTCTTTGCACACAAGGGGTTACAGGGTTACATAGTCAACAATCCAGGGCAACAATGCCCATGGATCCTCTACACCAAGA